>VZQC01007754.1:449569-464886 GCA_009823505.1 Rhizomys pruinosus | reverse complement strand
GCTGTTCTGAGTCTGTGTCTGCTTTGTTTTTCTCTGTTTTTATAACCCCCATCAAGTAAATCCCTCTCTATCCTCTCCCACCTCCCTGCAGGAGCTAAGCCTAGAGACTGTGACGCAGGCAGGAGTCAGCCTTGAAGCTTGCAGTCATGTGGAACTGCCAAATCTGGTCCAAGAGAGGGAAGATCATGTGGATTGCAGCCACACGTGACTAAAGGACTATCAGATGATTACTAAACTCTGACATATATTTTCTATACATTAACCTTAAGAAGCTAACATGAGGCACATTATCTTCATTATTATTAAACCCTCAAATTGCATCTATTCTCCCCTTTCTACATATGTTATCAAAATGATAAGGGCACTGTGCTTAGCTGTGTATTGTCAATAATAACTATTCACAACAGTAAGTCAGATTTTAACCTAAATTGCGCCCGTTTTTTATTTAATATAATTAAAGGACTTGAAATTTGGTGCATTGTTAGTCAAATATCAACCTAAATATTTTGTGAAGAAGATTTGTAGAAATGGACACTTAGGCCAGTAATTGTTGTTTATTAAGCAAAGCTACTTGAGTTTGTTTTGTGGGGGGATTGGGGGTGGTGTAGGTTAATGGTTTTTTTTTTTTTTTAATTTAGTTTTTTTTTTTTTAATTGATTTTTGTATTTCTTCATCATTTTTTTTTTCCAATTCAGTTTCAGTGCATATATTTCCCTTTCCTCTCCCCCCAACCCCACCCCTATCCATCCTCAGATCATTGCATTTCTTGCCTAACTTTCCGCATCTTTCTCTGTATTTTGTTTTTTTTTTCTACTTATTTAACCATAAAGTGAATCAATTTGGAGTACAAGCATCCTTCATGAAAACCAATTTGCAAGACTTGTTGTGGCCCAACCACACGCTCAGGCTCCATCCACATCAGGGGGGGGACGTTGTATGTTCAATCAATGTGATCACAGGAGTGTCCAGACTACATTGCTGTAGTTTCCCCCATTCACCCCAATCGCAATGGTTTTAAGGGGAATGACTGAACTCTTTAGAGGAAGGTGGGATTCTGCAACCACACTACCTTAAGGCTCAAGGCTTAAAACAAAGTCAATCTCATGAAATGTATCAATTTCTACTCTTTCCCACCTTCCCACATGTGCAAGCAGACACAAGCTCTCCTGGATCTGTCATCCCCTGGAAAATAGTGAGTTTTCAGTTTCTCAGTCACAAACACTGCATATAATATACATATAAAATATGTATCTAACTAAACTGTCAACTGTTCTAAAACAGAATAGATGTCATTAATACTCTAAGTAATTCAGAAATATTATCTCAGTAATCTGTTATTAAAATGGAAAGTATGTTTCTATAAGTATCAAGTGTGAAGGGTCAATATCCTTCCATCTTATATACGTTTTCAGGATTTTGTTTCTTATCAAAGAGAATAAATGTCAAGACTCAAAATGAGCCTACCACCTGACCCAGCCATACCAACCTTGCTTGGGGTAATACCACAAGAATCTCCTACTGTAAGTTACATGCACCACATCTATGTTTATTGTAGTTTTCTTCACAATAGGGAAGAGTTTGGAACCAACCCAAACACCCTCAGCTGAATAGTGGATAACAAAAATTGTGGTACATTCTACACAATTGGAGTTCTATGCAGTGATAAAGATAAGATACATCATGAACTCTGCAGGAAAGTGGATGCGAACTCACAGCCATTATGCTAAATGAAGAAAAACAGTCCCAGAAAAAAAAAAAAAAAAAAAACTGGGAATGGTTTCCCTCATTTGTGAATGCTAGTACCCAATCCCAATCCCCCCATTGAAAGGCAACCTGAGCAACGTTATTGTTATATTCTTTCTATCTGAAAGTAACGTGATGTTATAATGTGATCTCTTAATGAGTCCTTTATTAATTAATTTACCACTTACTGCCAGACATTGGTAAATAATGATATGGGGGAAGTATAGTATTTTCCATTATTTTAGAGTATATAAAATTAAAAGGAATAAATGTGAACTCTTAGAATATGTCAGGACTTAACATACAGTTTATTCCATGAGGACATTACTCTGGCCTATATCGGCGTTTATATAGGCCATCTTTGAGCAGCACTACATTTTGAGGGAAACCACATTAAAAGAGTTGTTGTCAATACGAACCGACTAAAATTATCGTTAAATTCTGCCCCAAAACCCAATAAAGCTTTGCAGAGAAAAATTTTTAAAAATGATGGAAAAGAAGATGCAGGATATGTATTGCAGAATGCATGAACCTGGGGTTGGGGTGGGAGGAAGGGAAAGGAGAATATGTCTAAATTGGACTGAAAAAAATGTCTGAAATACACACAACATCAATAAAAGTATTATATTAATAAAAAAATAAAAGCATGAAAAGTGTTTGACTCTGTCACAAGCCTTTGTTGACATTTCCATTATGGATATGATTGGCAATCTATGACAGTCCTTTCTTGCGTTTTCCATTATGGATATGATTGCTAATCTATGAATATCAATTTATAAAAGAATCCATTGTTGAGTTTTCCATCATTGATCTGATTGCCAATCTATGAAAGAAAAGGGTTCATTGTTGTGAAGTTTCCTTAAAGTTTGTTTTTTCCTCATTTGGTCTATTTTTTTCTTCTTCTCTTTTATCATATTGATTTCTGTCTTTGCACTTCACAGGCTTCCCAGATTTAAATTTGGTCCAGTGCAAGCATTATATTTGTGTGGTTTTAAAGTCTATACTTCTGTTTGGATACTTACCATATGCCTTTTCAATATATTATATAAAATTCCTGTTTTCAGAAAGCACATTTTTATATGTGGGGGGATGTAACCAGGGTAAAATAAACAGAGAAAATAATATTTCAATAATAGCCTGGCTTAATTTTATCCTTGAATTCATTTCAAACTAAATGTTTTATCTCCATTCATCTCCATTCACTCACTCAATCCTGTGAGTCTTTACCATTCATGCACCTGGTAGTTCTCCATTTTGGCAGATTCTTGGCCTCAGCTAAACTATTTTAGTGTTTTCATAGAATTAAGGACAATTTTTTTCTCAAAGGTGAGGAGGGCTTAGAAGGAAACTTAATGTAACTTATTTTCCTTGCCAAAGAAATGTTACATGTTTAAGAGAGAAGTCTCAATAGCTCTTGCCCTCACCCTGAGATCCTATGCTTGTTATTAATGTAAATCTTCACAGTGTATTTGAGTGGACTTTGACTATGGAAGTATAATGTGGTTATTGCCAGTAAACCCCAATACATAGCAGGGGTTTCAATATCTGGGTAGCACTTTGCTTACAAATAGAATTCAGAATGCCCAAATATAATCCTGTGTTATAACAATAAACATCACTGTGTCTAACTGTTACCATGCCATGACTGTATTCCTTGCTTCACTATTTAAAATGAGATTTATCTATATATTTGTCCTCCCAAATATGGCGCCATCTTTATTTCTTCATGTTTCTCACTAATGCCCCTTTTTATTTGTTAAGACTTTATTAATCCTGTCAATACTTCCTCCTACATTTTAAAGTAATGATTTAAGAAGAATCTTACCTGCCATCCCTCTGTATGCCTGCAGCTGACATACCCTACATGGTCGTTGAACAGATTTCACCATTAGAGGTACACTTGGTCTTAATATAGATCAGCTTTTTCAGGATACAGATCTCACATCAAACAGAAAACGACAAGAACAAATTACAACAGGATTCTCCAACAACTTCTGCAACCACAAGTGTAATATGTTCAGTGTGTGAAGCATCCCATTATCCCAACCACATCCCTACAATAATCAAAACCATAGGCAGAAGCATTTTCTTTGAAAATACAGTTTATATCTAAGCATAAGGTGTATTTGTGTATTCACACAGGCTGTAAAATCCCATTGTGTTTTATAACTCTTTAAATGTATTAAATATGGAAAGAAATTGCCTTAAGTGAAGAAATTTGTCCAATAGCAAAGTAATTAAAAATATTGAGATCTATCTATATCCTGTCTTAATATTCAATTGATTTAACCTGAAATAGAGAGCATTACTTTGAATTGCACTAAAATATATGTAAAACTGTTTCCCAGAGATCATGAAGATATTCATGTGAGATAAGTGTCAACCGAACATTCTTAGTACATGCTAATAATACTCTGTGTCACTCACTTTAAATAAAGTTTTATATATATATATATATATATATATATTCATATATATTATCAATACCGTTCACACAATTACTCATACATTTTTATGGCCATTGTGTTGGTGGGAAGGATATACTTAAGAGAAATCTCTGTAGAAAAATAGCTACACCAAGGATACTATATTAAAATTTACATAACATGTAATCACATGAAGCTCAATGATTCTTAAGGCTATGATTTACCAGTTAACACTTATGGATTTAGAGATTCCTACTAAGAAACTTTACTTATGTTAATTTAGTTATTCATACTTTTGGTAAGGCGTAATTACATTGTTTTATATTTCCTTTCTTTAGTTTCTCCAAAATATTTACCTTGAATCATAAAAGACTGTTTTAGTAGAAAAGCATATGAAATTAAAAAATTATTACAGCTTCTCATTAAGTTTATATGTAAGACATTATATGTGAAATTGTTAAGCTCAAACTGAGGCAAATGTGAGTGTAATTGTATATATTGATTTTTGAAACAGGCTCAGTTATTAAAACACTAGAAAACTATGTTCTTGGTCAGCAGTGTGTGCAGTATTTTCCAGAAAATATTGTATTTGCCCACAGAACTAAAAGGCGGAGATATAGAGGTGAATCCATTTTTTTTTCGTGACTTGTAGATGAACAGGACCAAGTAATGTCAAAAAGGAGTCTTTTGTAGATGGAGAGTTTAGTTTTACTTTTTAGGGTGGTGGGTCTTGATGTATTCAGTTTGGTAAAGGTTGGATGCTGAGCTGGAGATAAGCAAAAAGAAAAGTCACATCAAATAACATTGTTGGAATAAACTGGAAATATAATAGAGTTTGGCTCATCCATGCCCTGACTGCAAACTCAGACATAAAGCTTAAATTCGATAATTCTGTAAATATACCACAAAGCGCTTTTCAATTGCCTGAAAGATATGACTTAATAAAGTCCAATAGATAGATAAAGAAACATTCTTATTACTACAAAACTTCTACTACCAGAATAAGGACTTCAGATTCCTCAGTGAACTTGAACTCCCTCAGTCTTATTCTCCTGATAGACTCATTTTGCTTTGAAATGATATGTAATTCTGAAATACTTTCTAACTCTATGAGTTATAAACCTAATTTTGTCTGGTCTGTGATTAGTATTATTGTGATATATAACATTTACTAAAGACTGTGATAGATAGATTGATTCCTTTGAAAAAATAGACAATAAGGTTAGGTTTAACTTTCAGTGATTTTTGTCAGTGGAAGCTTGAGATGCTGGGAAAGGTGTTGGTCCACAATGTCTGACTGACTTGAAGAAGAGATGGAAGGATAAATGTGTTTGTTAAATATTTCACAGAAATCTGTCAGTGATGACACATAAGTTTACAGTTTTCCAATTCACTAGCTCATTTGACTATCTTTCTGTTAGCCTGCCCACACTGTAAGTTAAGGATGGGCCGATGTGATGCAATGCCTACAGAAGACAGAAGAGGGTTGTGGATCTCCATTGGGAAACTCAGATACAGATGGTGGTTTTAATCAATCATGGTGAGATTGCTTGGTAGAAAAAAATCTGGGTCCTGGAATGTGCGAAGAGCAGTCCATTGCTCTACACCCCTGAGCCATCTCTTCCAGATATATATATTTTAGAAGTAAATACATATATCTATAATATATATATATACCATATATGTATATATGTCACCATATTGTTTATATTTATATTTTTATTGAATTATGTGGATTTTATGGAGTATGTCTTAGTGATATTTACCACCTGCTTCCTCAGCTTACTCCCCCATAGCCCACCTACATGATTTTATGAATTTTGTCATATATGTTAAGGCCTATCAAGTTTGTACCAAGATTACCTGCACTATGAGTTAATCCACTGGAGCCTGTTCAGTTTAAAGGAAACTTTTACCAAGTAATGATCAGTTGTCAATAGTCCCTAACCAAACTGTGGACTCCTGAACATTTCCCCAGTTCTTTTCTGGGATTTGTCTGATAGTTTCATGGGTCTTGTGCATCCTGACATCATTTCTGTAAATGCATATGAGTAAGGTCCTAGGAGCCTGTAAGACACTATTTCCTTATGGTCATGTACCTCTTAGCCTGGCGCTTGCAATTTTCTGCCATTCTTCTGAAATGGTCTCTGACCCTTAGTTGGGTGAAGTGTAATATAGGAGTCCTCTCCCATGCACTGCAGACTATTATTCTGCACACTTTGGCCAGTCGTTGCCTTTTGTGTTCATTGTGCTCTGTTGCATGTGGAAGCTTTGCTGATAAGTGTTGAGAGGTACATTAGTATTCTCTTCTACCTTGTGTTCCACTGTGTTCCACGATCCTTAGAAGTAGAGGTCCCATTGTAGATGTGTCATTTAGGAGTGGGCAACTCAAAAACACATTTTCTGAGTGTGATCAGCTGTGGAACTCTGTAATAGTCTCTGCAGCAAAAGGAGTTTCTCTGATTAGTGGTGATAATAAGAAATTACATTTATCTAGGGATGTTAAAAACTTAGGGTTTTCTCTAAAACTTATGACCTCTCCAGCAATGTATATTTGGGTATGTTTACCATGTCACATATTAGTTCCTTCCTACTGAGAATGTCTTAAGTCTAATCAGTTGTTGTTGATGAACTTCAAGATAAACAGGGTACTACTGCACCAATATACTTTTCTGTGCAGGTCATTGAGGTTATTAGGTTTAAAAGCTGATATTGGACCAGGGATTGATGCTCTCCTTTGTAGCTTGCATAGTATTCTCCCAAACTATGAGAGCTAGTCTACATGGAGGAGGGTTCCAGGTCAATTCCAGCTCGAATGCTCCAAGCCCTGTGTCTTCCGCAATAATGTATTAACTTCAAGTTCTGGGAGACAATTAAGGGCTGTGGGAAAACCCTTGGTAAATCTGAGAGTCTCCTGAACTACTCTGGCCAACAATTCCTGGGGAACTTTTTCTTTCTAGCCCTGTGTTTCTTGTTATATCTCCTGAGCTGTATATATGCACTCATGTACAGATATTTTATTTTTTTTTTCAGTAGGCTTTTGAACTAATATATATCCCTATGTTGTTTCTTCATGGCACCTAAGCTTTATCTCTCATCTCTCTCCCTGTCTTATTTTCACCTCCCTTTCTAGTTAAAAGTACTTCTGTTTACCCCAGTCCCCCTTGATAATACCTGTCTCCTATGATCCACTGTTCCTTAAGCTCCTTCTCTCCTAAAATGCACACATTTTACCTGTTACCCCCTTGGTTATACCTGTCTCCTACTATCCATTTCTATCTGCTATCTTTGGAGCCTTGTGCCTTCCAGGAACAAACCTGCTATATCATCCCAGGTTTTTTCAAGTTAGCAGCCTGGAGATACTCATGGGAAGCACATTTTCTGCTCATTACCGAGGTAGATTGCTACCCAACAAGGAACACAAGCAGGCCCCACCCCTCTGTCCCATTCCATTTTGTCTAGCTTGAAATTTGCAAGAAGTATTCTTATGTTATAATTATTGGAGTTTATTCTAAAAAAATTGGCTTTTCTTAAATATATAGCAAACTAGGTTCACTCTTTTAAATGAATGGCAATGCAAGAAAGAAATGTCATAGAACCGAAAAGCACTGGAAATACTACCACTACATTAATCATGTCAGTTTGCCTGGGGTAAGCCTGCTGTGACTTACTTTGAAACCTGTGTTTTGTGAGAACAGGATATCTCTGAGGGCTAGAGAGATAGATGAGTGGAAAAAGTGCTTGCTAGCACGAAGGCTAGAGTCTGAATTCAAAGAAACCTTGTAAACTGTGGGGCTGTTAGTGCATGTCTATGATCCAAATGCCTCTGTGATAAGGTGGGAGAAAGAGACATGGAATCTGCAAGAACTGACAGTCCAGGGAGCCTGATATAAGGGATGAGAGATAATGAAGAAAAGATAGACCCTGTTTAAGACCAGGGAGAGAGCAAAGGCAGACACATAATGCCCTGTGATCTATACAGGTATGTTATGTCATGATCATACCCACACTCAGATGCCCACATGCCCACAAAGGGTTCTATAAACCTAATTTTCATGTATAGGTGTATTTCTTTGGGAAGAAGAAAGTAAAATAAAAATAATATTGGTTATAACTGAGTGATCCTCCAAGAATATTGTCTTTCATTGGATATCGGAAAATATTCTTAAATCCAATCTCTTACAGTTAAATATAATGATATATAATATATATATGACTAGAATAGCAAGAGAAGCAGTTAATTTTACAGTGGATACAGTGGATTCAATGCACATTACTACAATGAAGAAAATCCAACACACCCTAAAGCATTATGAAAATATTTAATAATAATGAAAAATTTGGAACACTAGAAAATAATCATTTGATATTTCTTCATAAAATTTGTTCCACTGTGTTAAATCAACAAACATGTGAAGCTACCAACCCCTGAGAAATTGATCTTCAGTACTTTAATGTAATTAGTGCTTAATTCCCTCTTTACTTTCCCTGGATCTGCTTAAGTTTTGAAACAAATTCAAAGCAATATTTAATTATTACAACATGGAGCTTAATGGGAGTTCCTTAGCATCACAGTGCAAACACCCAACAAATCCCTTTCACCAAACCTTCTGATGTCTGTATTTAATTTTCAACTTTCCCCAAACCAGGCCTGCATTTACCAGAGCCATGAAGCAGGATAATCTCTGTTACCCATTAACAAACAGCCTGGACTGCCACTCTGTGTCTCAGGAGGAAGAAATCAAATCTCCCTTCAAAGTATTTGGAGGTAGCAGCCACTAGCTACTCACTGAGGAAATCTGATAAATTTTCTCAGCACATGGGCTAGTTGGCATTTCCGTGTGGTATTCTACTGCATTTAATGAAGAAGAAACAAGAACATTCTGCACTTATAGCACACAGGTTTTTCAAATGGAGAATGTGATCCTGTGGGTCTTTGAAATGAATGAGCAGTCTTTGAGGTCAGTTCAGACATTATCCAAAGTGTCATAATTCTTTTGGTCAGGAGGGGTGTATTGTTAAAGATGAACATTATGTGGTATGTAGGAAGAAAGCAGACAGGTACTCTGAATGGATGTATGACACCCTAACACAAAAAAGGAAGCATTAATTCATTCTTCTCACTGAAAAATTGTTCTTGGGATGCAGAGATGGCACAGTGGTTATGAACACTGGCTGCTCTTCCAGAGACATGGTGGTTAACATTCATCCATATCTTCTATGCCTTCTTCTGGTCTCTGTGGGCACTGCACGACATAGGTGCACTTACATGCATGCCGGCAAGGCACTTTTACACACAGGAATAAATAAGTGGAATTTTGTATTTATTTTTATGTGTACAAGTGTTTTGTCTATTTTCATTGCAACTGTCTTTACAATAGCGAATAACTGGACCCAACCCAAATGCCCCTCAAGCAACGAGTGGATAAATGTGGTACATCTACACAATAGAGGTCTATGCATCGATAAGATAGATAACATCCTGAAAGATAACATCCTGAACTTTTCAGGTAAATGAATGGAACTCGAAGGCATTATGCTAAGTGAAGTACCACAATCCCAGATAATGAAATGACAAATGGTATCCCTAGTTGAAAGGCAAGCTGAGCAATGTTATGGTTATCTGAAAGCAACTGTGCTGTTATAATGTGAATCCCTTAACAAGCACTAGAATTAACTTACCACTTATTTTCAGACTTTGTAATTGTAGTATATGGGTGGAAGGTATGTATTCATATTTTAGAGTAATATAAAATTAAAGGGAAAATGTGAATTCCACAACATATAATTTATTTTCAGAGGTCATAATTTTGGTATGTATTTGATGTATATATAGTCATATTTTGGAGCAATACAAATGTGAGGGAAAAACAACAACAACAAAAGGACTGGGTCAGAGAACTGACTGAAATAGTTAACTTCTGCCCATAACAATAAACCTTCGCAGAGAAAACTTTAAAAAGACTGAGAAAAAGATGCAAGACATGTATGGAAGAATTCATGAATTCAGGTGGGGTGGGGGACATGGAAATGGGAATGTGACTAAATTGGACTGAGAATTGTCATATGAAATGCACAAAATATCATTAAATATTTTATAGGAAAAGAAATTATTAATGTATTTTTACATATTCTTTACATGCACAGATGTGCACACACACAACATGCACACACATAAAAAAATAAATAAGTAAATAAATAAATAATATAGTAATAATAGTAAATAAAAATTGTCTTCCTATCTTACTGGCTATATTCAGGTATTTCCTGAGTTCCTGAAAAATATTGAATATTCATTTACCTGATTATTCCTTTAGTAGTCTATCCAAGAGTTGATAAAGACTTCAGAAATGGACTTTACTGGATTTTAGTTACACAGTGTTGAGAGAGAGAAGAGAGAGAATATATGTGTGTGAGAGTGTGAGTGTATATGTTTGTGTGCATGTGCACGTGCACACATGTGTTTTTTAGAGAAATTCTGAATTAGTATTGCCTAATAGTCCAGTAATCACATTTCTCTGTCTCTTTGCCTGTCTCTGTCTCTCTGTCTCTGTCTCTGTCTCTGTCTCTCTGTCTCTATGTCTCGTCTCTCTCTCTCCTCTCTCTCTTAATATATAATATATATATATAATATAATATATATATATATATATGAAGGAAATGCAGTCAATAACTTTACAGATTCATTGACATCCAAAGATAAGCTATTTAATCAGGCTTAATGTCTACTGAGAGATGCACAGTCAAAGAAGCTGATGATATTATGCAGCCATTATAACAAGAAGGAAATCCTGCCATTCCCAACAATGACTAAAGCTTGAGGACATTATGCTTAATGAAGTAAGCCAGGCAATGAAGTAAGCCAGACAAGAAGCACACGTACTCCATGATCTGAATAATATGTAAGATTGATAGAGATGAACTCAGAAGAGACAGTGGAACAGTGATTTTGGAGGCTCAAGCTGAGAGGATATAGGGATAATATATATATATAATATAATATATATATATATATATTAGTTCTCAAAGCATACAAATCCTCACTGATATTGTAAACATAATCCATTTTCTTGCCTATATGTTGAGATAATTTGAAAAACATATGCTTCTTCAGTCAAGGGCCCATCTGAGCCCTTGGTTTATGTTTTATACAACTCTGAATATAGGACACAGTTAAGGTAGAGGATACTGTCCTAAGAAATCTGTATTTTTGCTATCATTTCTTTTGATTTTAAACCTCTAAATTTGTGGCATCTTGTTATTCTAGATGGTATTTGGAAACTAGTATGGATATAAATTTCAAACTTTTCCTTTTTTCCCCATAATGCCTACACACCTAAATTCAGTAAAAGCATAATTATTGGTGGTGTAGCACATTCTCATTCCTCTATATAGTGTTCTATCACAGGCAAATTAAGAAAGTGAATGTCGAAAAAGAAACATCTTGGCTATTTCCAGTTTATATTATAGTAGTGCATAGGCTGAGGAAAGAACTCAATGATTATGGTAATTGCTGTAGAAGCCTGAAAACCTTGTTTTGGATGTTTGACACATATGTAAAATCTGGGCATAGCCTTATGGTCCTGAAACCTCAGTGCTGGTGGGCTGAGAAGGGCAGAACCTGAGACTTGCTATAAGCCCATTGAGCCATACTGGTGACCTCCAACTTCAATGAGAGTGTCTGTCCAAAAGGAGTAAGGTCAAGAGTGATACAGCAGGAGATTTGACATCCTCCCTTGGCTTCACAATCCACAAAGCCAGGCATATAAAGACCTCCACATGTAACACACACACACACACACACACACACACACACAGACACACACAAACAGGAACACATATTCCTCTCAGAGTTTGGAGACAAAAAGTCTATTGTATTATCCTGATCATGACTATAAAGAATGATACATAAAATGATGGGAAAGAGACAGACTACTTATTTGATAGCCTCCATTTATGTTTCATTCGATTTCTGTGGGCTCACATCCTCCTAATTAAAATGTGTCTTAAGTAGAATCAATGATGGAAAAATATGTTTAAATACCCACGTGCATAAATTCAGTAGTGCCTTGTAAATATCGATTTCTATGGCTCTCTAACAGAAACCTATGACTTTTTTGCTACTTAGTAGATCCAAGACGTTCCTCTTTTCACATCACTCTAGTAGTTTCTCATGTTTAGAAATCTTCACAAAATTTTGCTGTAGGACAATTACAAACTTATTGGGAAAATGTTACATGACTTTCTAAACCTTAAAATGAAAAGAGAAAAATATTGTTGATGCTCAGAGGAAATTCCCATCGTGACTGAGGACAATATAGATCATTAAAAGTATGTAAATGCACCATGAAATGTATGGTAAATTAAGAACACAGCCAAGGAGTAGGAACATTGGGAATTATTACCACAAACCAATGTGGGCAGAGAAGATCTACTTTATTTAATTAACCATCAGCTAGCATAGTTCTAAAGCATAAAATCAAGAAATTCTGAAGTAAATTCATCAAAATAATGCTTTAAGAAAGCTTTCAAACATGATAGAACATAATTAATTGCTAGAGGCAGAACTTACCTTGCCTGCTTTCCAGCCTGGCCCTCTGTGTGCCTCCCTGCTTGGTTCATGATCTCCTACTTTTCATGTCTCCACTAAAAACACAGAAAAGTTTGTTATCAAAAATGTTGCCTGCTAATCTCAATTTTTAATCATTATCCATAATAAGAACTCTGTAAAAAATGCTGATTTTTTTTAATCAAACTCTTAATTTTGCCAAAATATGTAGAATTCATTGTGCAAATAGAAAATATGGTGATGGTGCTCTAGAAATGAACTTTAACCATATTGTCTCACTCACAAATTGTTTCAGAGAGAAGTACTTTGTAAACTCAAATTCACTGTTTTAATAAGCCAAAGCACTTCATTTGGCTATTTGTAGAACTTATTTATCAATCAATATGTTTGTCAGAGCAGTGGAGATGGCTAAGAAGTTAAAAATATTTGCTGCTCTTGTAGAAGACTAAGGTCCTTTTCCCAGAACACATATGGCAGCTAACAACAATCCTTAACTCCAGCTCCAGGAGATGCAGTGCCCTCTTCTGGCCCCTGCTGTCATTGCAAGCATGGGTGTACTTACACACATCTATATAAAACACTCAAATATATAAAACATTTTAAAAATTAAAAAAGATAATTTGTCATAAACTTTTGAATATTTATGATATAGCAAATAATATTTCATAACGGAACACATATTTATTCTTAGTAACATGAAATCCAATTGTTTACTTTGTATTTGTTTTAGTACAAAGCATTATTTACAATGCATTTTAATATTTAGAATTACTGATAATGTTTTTTTTTTGGTCTTTTTGAGACAGGGTCTCCCTGTAGCACCAGCTTTTCTGGAACTCACTCTGTAGACCAGGCTGGCCTTGAACTCACAGAGATCTCTCTGCCTCTGCCTCCCTAAGTGCTAAGATTAAAGGTGTGTGCCACCACACCTGGCTGAATTCCTGATAATCTTATATTGGTCTTAATGTTCATTATTAAGAATGTAAATATGCTATGTATTTTATCATATGTCAGTTTAACCACAGATTCATGAAACAAATTTTCAGGCCTGAAAATTTTGAGAGACTTGATCATTCCTATTTTCATTAAGTACCTCCCTTTACCACAAAAGGGAGTGAGTTTCAGAAGTGTAACTTTATTTGTCTGAAGTATAATAACTGACCAAACTATTATTAAAATAAAGTCTGTCCCAAATATAAATTCCTAGGATTTATTTTGTTGTTTATTTTAGTTGTTTTTAACCCCAGAATAACCACAACTAAGAGCCAAAAATCTGACAGAAAATAGATAGAAGAAATATGTAATAGATAGACAGTTGAAAAATATACAGAGTGTTATAGAAATAATAAACGTCAATAACACATATGTTAGGAAACATAATACATGTTTTAATTTTCTTTATTAATGGGACCATACAGAAACACAAAAGAGCATTTTTTGGTATTATGTATTTGTAGTAAGGAAATGTCTGAGTATATCATCCAAGAAATGCCAAGATATATTTATTATGCTTATAAATTCTGATCTATTAAACCTAATGTTATTAATGGACACACAACTAGAAAGAAAAGGGTTCAAAATCATAACAATGACCCCTCTTCAAAATTTTATGTATGTAGATTATGTAAGACCACAGAAGTTAGTCACACGTATTGGATTACAGTGGTTAGACTATAAAAACAGAATGGTAAACCAAAATGAGATTGTTTGGATTTTAATTTTTTATTAGAATATTTGAATTTCTAAAGAACTGTATTAAGCCATGCATTCTTTGAAAACATTTAGTTGAGGTAGTATTTATTTAGACATAGATTTATAAAGAAACTATTCATCTGTATCTAGATTCCATGTTAAATACCACAAAAACAAACAGGTGCATATGCTAAAATATTTAAAATATGCACATAAATTACTATTGCAGCTTTCTGAATCCTGAGTATTCTATTAGTCAGTAATAAAAACAATATAAATATTAGTAGTAAAAAGTGAAAGAAATTTCATTGGATGCTACTTAATCAATAAGTAAATAGTTTAGGAGTAATGAAAATGGCCAAGTCAGTAAGTTTCTAATCTGCCTTAAAACGTTGGTATACGCATGTCTCCAAATAAAGTGAATATACTTTGAATGGATTACATTTGATGGTATAAGTTTAACACAAGTTTAAAACTTTAATAAGAACCATGTCCTGGCTTTAACCATTAGAGAAACTTTGTGTCATAGAAGTCAACATTTTAGCTACTATTCTGATGTATTTAAAATTATGTCTTTGATATTACAATCTTCCAAAACAATAGAGACATATTTTCTGTAGTTCTGGCCTACAAGAGCTGAGTTATTTTCTTAAATGGTGACTTTCCTATTTTGACATTTTATGAGAAATGTGAAAGGCCCTGTAACTTTCATTATCACTATGTTCTTAAAGGAAAAGTGAAATGGGATTTATAAATTAATGTTTTTTTTTATTTCCATAATGTCAACCTCCAATGGCTGTGGAAATATATATATATATATATATGAATTAGATTAATTTATGTATATATAATTATATAATTGAATTAGATTAAAATTCTCATTTTCT
>VZQC01007754.1:437234-449224 GCA_009823505.1 Rhizomys pruinosus | reverse complement strand
TTGCAGGTAATATTATATAAGTGGTCAGGGCTTCTCAATTTTGGCCCTTCAAACTTCTGTGCCAATGTCTTAGATGTAAATTCCTTCTAATGACTGAGGCCATCATAATCAATGATAGCATTAGCTTATGTAATATCATCACACATAGAAGAGGTTGAGAATCATATTTTCAGTCTTGTATTCAGTCTGTATATTGCACTAGTAAGGACTTCTATCCCTGTTTGGTTCAGTGTATCTACCAATAGTATTTGACAAGATCTACTTTCTATCTCACAAAATACATGGTTTATTCACATGGTTCCCTAGAGCCCGAAGTCATTTTTCTTGCCTTATGAGGTTCACTGTCACAGTCACCCTTATAGTATCACTTTTATCGGCTTAAATCGGGAATCCCCAAAGGTCGAGACACTAAGCTTTATCTCCAAAGTGCTTCAATCCATGATTCATCAAAAAAGAATTGCCTAGACACAGGAAAACCTTACAACAATGTTCAGTTTTCCTTAAAAGATTATGCCACAAAATTTCCAATGTGCCATCATTAATTCAGGAGCAGAGAAAACACACATGCACACACACACACACACACGTGTGTACTAATTTTTCTCTTCTTTTTTTGAGAAAACTACTTCTAAAGCTAAGCTTCATTTTTATCCTGTTGCACTCATTTATTTTCATCTTTCTAAATTCTTAAGTAGACTTGACAACGTTTGAATAAATCTAGTCACATCTATTTAGAAAATGTGTTCAGGTAAGAGTGAAGAACAATAGACTGTAAGCATTGTAACTTTACAGTTTAATCAGTTTGATATATGTATAAAAACATGGTATCACCACCAAGACAATAAAATTTTTCATCAGCCCACAGAGTTTACAGTTCTACCCTTTAAAGACATTGCATTCTAGTAGGACAGATGAATGTTTGTCATGCTGTAAGAGAGCAAAGATCAGTAGAGACATTATTGTCACAGCACACACAAAGTCAGAGAAGGGAGCGGCAAGGGAGGCGGCATGTTGGAAATGTCTCATCATTACCCATTTCCACGCATGTTCATAATAATTCTTCCATCTTTGTTTTAATTTACTACTAACATTACTTATCTTGTGTTCTTTCTAGACACAAGAATAAAACATGCAACACATTCTAGGTTAGGAACTCTATAACTTTTTTTTTTTTTTTTCTTGAGCCAGAGTCTCCTTTAGCCTCAGCTGACCTGGAACTTGCTATATGGATCAGACTTTCTTTAATCTCACATAAATCTGATTGCCTCTTTGTCTACCTCCTCGGTGACTGGGACTAAAGACATGTGTCACCATGCCCAACATCCTTGAAATTTATAAAAACAGATTTTTAAATTATGTGTATGTCTAGTTATATGTATGTAAAACTGAATGTGGAGCCCAGAAGAAACTGTTTTGAGTTCCTGGAGGTAGAGGTTTTTGTGAGCTAATGATCTGGGGGCTGGGACCTGAATCTTGGGTCTTCTGAAAGAGCACTACGTGTTATTAGCCACTGAACCGTCACTCTAGCCTCCTCTTTCTTTTTGTATCCTTATAAGGTTTATTTAGCTTTCAGTAGATAATTACATTACATTACAGCAGAGAAGTGAAATCAGGAGCTTAAAGCATAACATTCACAGTCAGCAGCAAAAGAGATCAGATGTGTGCATCCTGGTTTGCTGGCTTGCTACTCTGCTTACTTTCTTAAATCCTATACAGTCCAGAGCTACCCACACCCAGGGTGCATAGTCTTAAAATAATTAACAATCAATACCAACTCTTATATAGTCAATATTCAGGGTGGACATTCTTATTTTGAGTTGTTCTAATTGATATTTTATTTCTCCTTTCAATACTTTAACGTTTCTGCATTATAGACAAAGAGTTTTTGATAACATGTTAGCTTCTCTGAAGACAACCATATGATCATTTAAAATGACACAAAGGTGTACACATGAGACAAGTTTCTGAAGCCTATGAACACCTCTTTGGGTTTAAAAAATAAGCAGCGTACTGACAGTTCAACCATAAACAGTTTTCCTTATCAAACGTGTACATGGACCTATCACAGAAGACAGCAATGAACTCAAGCCAGATGAAGCCAAGAGCAGGGCCTCTTCACCCTGCTCTGCCAGCCCAGATACTCTACATAGGCCCTCCACCCACAGCTACCTCAAAAATCCGCATTCCTAATCACAGTAAGACAGCAGTCTTCCCAAGACAAGACAGGAGCAGCAAGAAACATTTATTGAAAATGTTCTATGGGTGTCTTCCCAGGTACCCATCACCCAGAAACACCATGCAAATGTGGGCCACTTCCTAGACTTTTCCCTTCATTGCTTGAAAGGGAACCAGGTCTTCCCAATTTACTTTTGGTGCCTGGAACACTGAAGTATTACACCAAAAGGGATGCAATCAATGCTATCTGAGAGAGGAAAGAATAAGGAAAGAGTGAAGTCCTGTGAAAGAAAAGCAAAGTGGGTTCTGCTCCACACCAAAGTATCAGATCAATGTACAACATACTACAAAACTTTAATACAACATGGTCGCACAGTGTTCACATATCAAAGTTTTCAAGCACATAAAGATCATCTGAAAGACAAACTGGGCTTTTTGTTTTTGTTTTTGTTTGTAGCTACCTCTGTGTAATATTTCCTAAGGGTCTCACTACCGAGGCCTGTTGGGGTCTTGTGCTTGCTTTTCCTTCTGAGTGTTCACTGGTCTGCAATTGGGATCTTCTGTACCTGATAAATAATAAAATTGTCGATGCTTCTGGAAATATTTCCTACTCGATTTGTAACCCAATGTTTGGGGAGATGGTCATTCACTTTAGATGAGGAAGGTATAGTGGTGGGAGCTGGGCCTGCATTCACTGTGTGGTCAGCCCCCTAAGTCTCTTCATTGCCTTTGTGACTAGGATTTACACGTCCCTGTGATTCTGATGTGGTTTTGGATGATTTGATGCCTACAGAGGAAGAGTCAGGAACTGGTGATGAAGTATCAAGTATCAGGTCAGAATTCTGGGCCTCATCCAAGTCCACATCAACTCTTGTGATTGCTTTTTGCTTTAGTTTACAGTCTACACTAACAGGATGAAACAGTTCATGCTGTCCTCCAGGCCCCTGTGCCAGCCGTGGGGCTTGCCCAGGAGGCCACCTGCCTGCCAAGTCGACAGGAGCTAGTGCACAAAGTGCTCACTGCCCCGTGGGTTCGAGGCCCCAGATCCCAAGGAGTTCAAGGGAGCGTTGGGAGAGGTTGAGGAGATAGAGAATTTGGTGCAAGGGTGGATCATAAATCAAATATATATATTATATATATATATAATTATATATTATATAGTATATATAGATTATCTAAAAGGATAATAATGTTTATGGTGATGAGCTTTTGTGTATATTTGACATTTCGACATGTCGTTTCGTGTCGCAGTTCCGATGTTAAACACATGTCCTCCTTTCCCTTTCGCCCCTACGCGACCCACCCTCAGATCATCGCGATTCTGTCACTACATGTTTTCATCTTTCTGTTCTCTTTTGAAAGTTTTTCTCCTGTAAGAGGTGCAGTTATGTGGGGCATTCTAAGACATTCAACATAATCTAGACAACCCACACAGAACTACCTCCATTCAAATTTTCTCTCCTAGTGATTCTAGCATGGGTTAATTGGTATTAAATTGTATCTACCACATGTGACATCATAAGGGTCAGGGGGCATATGTTAAGCAAAAGGCTCCCCAAGTAGTGAACTACTTCTGCTTCCTGAATGCTGGATTAAGGCTGTGTCACCCCGTGGGTGCTTGGCTTCAGCCGTTAAGTGCGAATATTTTTTTAGACAATGTCAGTTTTTAAAAGTTTTGTTGGTAACTTGGGTGAACAGGGCTCTAAGCGATGTTATTTATTCTCGATTTTGAGCTACTTTTTCTTGTACTATTATGGTTTATTTATTATAGATTTTCGATATTGGAACAATAAACTTCACTACGGAATTTTAATGGGATAGTATGATTGGATATTCCTCTGTTAATGATTAACATTTTTTCCATAACACTATACTTAATAATTTGCTGAGATCGCTGGGGTATTTTCTTCATTCTAAATTCAAAAATATCTTTATTTTACTTTATTTATGTCAATTCATTTTTATATTTATGTAACTATAAGCATGTGTTGTCATGTGGTGTTGTGCCATCCCATGTCATGCAATGCCCGGAGTCCGGTGTCAGAAGAGGGTGTCTTAGAATCCCCTGGATACTTGAGCTGAAAGAGCAGTATCAGAGGGCTTACCTAATGTGGGGTTCTGGGACAAAACCAGTTACCGTGCTGCAAGACGATCTGTCCTTAACCACTAGTGCTCAAAATCTTAGTTTTTCTTGCATGCAAGCTTATAAATTCCAATGAATATCTCTGTTTAGCAATGGGTGGAAGTAGTTGACTTGCATAATAATGCCTGAAGAACTTATCAGATTCTAGGAGTATTACTATATTAATATTTCTTCATAACACTTATGTAAGTGAAGATAGAGAGATCAGGTTTTTTTGTTTATATATTAGCTTATGTCCATTCCCCAAATTTAAATCACCAAGAGATAAATGTATCAATCAATAGACAAATTAAGGGCTGGAGAGATAGCTTAGCGGTTAAGAGCACCGACTGCTCTTGCAGAGGACCCAGGTTCGATTCCCAGCACCCACATGGCGGCTAAGAGCCGTCTGTAACTCCAATTCCAGGAGAACTCCAGTTCCAGGGGAATCTGAGACCCTCTTCTGACCTCCGCTGCATTGCACGACATGGGTGCACAAACCTACACACAGATAGTACATGCATACACACATACAAAATATAGACAAATTAAATACATAGATAGGTATTGGGATAACATACCTACTGAGAGGTAGAAAGAAGAGATAATAAATATATATATCAGTAAGTTACATGGACTGTATAAATTTCTTAATAACATGTTTAAAAATCTTCATAGGAAACGCAGATGCATATATAGGTATTGTGCCAATAACCTGTCATCGCAGCCCTTGAGAGGTGGACTTAGAAGGACCAGATGTTAAAGGATTTTCCAGCTACAATAAAATTTAAGGACTGGACTACATGAGATCAACTCTCAAAACTAAAATTAAAACAAAAAAATACAGAGAGAAGCATCCAAATAGCTGAATGATGTAAAATCCCCTTACTGAGACCTATCACAAATATCAGTATTGGCAACAAATATACCTCACTCAGATCCTCAAGGCTTTAGAAATTGAAAAATAGATTCTGCTCAGAAAAAATGCTGAGAAATCTCAAGAAAACAATCTAAAGTACAATGCTATGAAAAAATGCAAGTGATATCAAATCTGAAATCCTATATTTGAAACTTCCTTCTAATGCTTACTGTTTAACCTTGAAAAATTATTTGCTTGCTCAGATGGAATGTTAACGAAAAAATAGATTCAGGTAAAATGTCCCTACTTATATAACATCTATAGATTTTATTTCTTCTCTGAATCCAGTCTCCTGTATGCACAATAATACTAAAACAAAAATTTTAAATCATGATTATTATGAGAGTTACACAAAATTTTGATGGTGCCTTGGCCATAATAGCTCAGAAATATTGACCCTATATTTTTAGTTACTTTATTTAGTTTCTTAACCATAGTCATTGGTACTAAGTAAAAGGAGTATATCATAAAGTCTTCCAGGAATTAGCTGATTAAATAATGAATATTGAAATGCTTGGCTAGATCCAAGTGCTAGTCTTACCATTATAAAACTATCAGTCGCTACTATTAGTAATGCAGCAACATTGAAACACACATAGTTTTACATTTAGTACCATGTTTAACTAGTGGCAGTGAAATATAATCATGCTTGCCAGGTGTGGTGGCACATGCCTTTAATCCCAGGACTCTGGAGGCAGAGGCAGGCATATTTCTGTGAGTTCAAGGCCAGGCTGGTCTACAGAGTGAGCTCCAGGTCAGCTGGTCCTAAAGGGAGACCCTGTCTCAAAAATAATAAAAAGAGGAGAAAAGAACTATAATCATGATAAGCCATTAAAATATAGTATTTGGAAACAATATTCGATGGATATTCTACTCATCTGTGGCATTCTAATATTTCCTTATTCCATTTTATATCTAACGTTATACACATATTGTTACATGCTGTTGAATGTTGCAGCAAATCTGAAATACTATAATCATGAGGAAAGTATCAAATGTCCTATAATTTTTATAACTAATACTTGTCACTGAACAGAGGCTGGTGTCCTCACTCCCTGCTGAAGCCACGTCAGTGACCTGATATTGGCAGTAATCATCTTTCAAAACTATAAACTATGGAGTCAAGAGAACAAACTGCTTGAATTTTTTCTTAAACAAATTAAATGCTCTATTTTTTTCATTCTGCCACATCAATCTTAACATTCCTTTCTAATTTTTTTTAAGTTTTAAACATGATTATACACATGAAAAAATATCAGTGATTGTAAAACCTAGTTTCTTATTCATTGTTAGTTACTCAATGCTCGTATCTCACCATTTGCCTAATATGCTGCGGCTGCTCTTAGAGAGCGCCTGGTAGATGCTGCACTGCAGTTATAATGCAGCAAGAACACACTCCATTACAGCCACAAGCAGTGCACGTAACTGCCATCACCTGAGATTACCTGGTTGAGGGTTTGTCAGTGCTGTCACTAAAATCCCAAAATTTCAGTCATTTATAACCTCAGCAAAGAGGCCTTCTGAGTCAGTAGTACCATCTGCTGTTCCTAAGAGTAACATTGCCTCAAGCCATGATAGACAAATAAAATCCTTTTCATCTTATTTCTTTCCCCCTCTCTGTTTTCTACAAAATCATCTGATTCAGTTGTTGGAAAGTGTCCAAAGCTCATATTTGGGATCAAATCTAAATATGATGAAAAAATTTGAATAAACTAAGGAAAGCACTGATTTGCTCAAATTTTGTTCTCCCTGTCTATGGTTTGATAACATCATGTGTACGCATTGGATTTTAGCACTGTATCTCCAACACCCATATATAGTCATCTCTACTCTGAGAGAACGCATATAATCAGAAATTCCGTACTTGGATTTTATGTCACCTCTAGGCAGACAGTTAACAATCAGGGAGAAATTCAAGAAAACTGAAATCTGAAGCTAACAAAACATTCATCTTACCGCAGACGAAAACAAGGGGATAGAATGATAGACCAGCCATCACAATTTGGATCAATACATTAACTATGAAATAAATCACAAAATCATAATGTGCAATCACAAAAATGTGCAATAGTATATAGCCTTGGAGGGCTGGCCTCCAAGAAAAAAAAACAAAACAAAACAAAAGAAAATGGAACTAGTCAAATCAATCATTGGGCTGAAAAATATAACCTATTATTTTACAATACCATTATTAAAGCCATTTCATAAATCTAAAAGATTATTGAATTAATGTTCCTTCTGGATTTTGAGATCATCTCTAAAACTACAAACTACTACTGACTTTAAACATTTTCTAAAGTGAAAATCTAGCACTGTGTAGGTTAAGTCTGTGGCACTGAAACTGATGTTCTCTTTCTTGTTTCAGGAATCAGAACATCACTTTTCCTTCCTTTTTTGTCTTCATTTATAATATCCCTTCACAATCTTTAGTCCCTCCTTAAAAGTCTGTCATCTTTTCACAGGACAATTCTCCAACTAAATCTCCAAAATCTCCTCATCCTTACTAACATCAGGGTTAAAGGTTTTACTTACTCCTTCCCAGATAAACAAAATGTGACCTCTTTTTTACAAAGTCTATTTATCACTTGGATAATTCTTGTATACAATTTAGTAAATGACTAATTCATAATAATAACATAGTTCTTTTAGACCTTGAAATTTGCAAAGTACATTTATACATATAATGTCTTCTGATCTTTGCCACAGACATTAAAAATGGTAAAATAAAAGTGATTTATTGAAACCATGAAATCAGGACTATTGACAGGATTTAAGTGAATACTCCACATTTAGTAATTAGTAATTTGATTTCAGATTTTTTTAATAAAAGCACACTAAGCACATTAGGGCTTAACCACTGACTGTTATATACCCTGTGAAACTTTTAATTAATAATGAAACATTCATTGCTTTTTGAGTTCTAGAACAGATTCCATGGAGGAAAGGAGAACTTAAGACAATGAAAACATATTCCAAAGTAACAATATAAGAATTAAATTTATTGACAAGGATACAATTTATAATTTCTTATGATAATAAGTCTGTCTTTTTGAGGACTCTCCACACAGTTTTCCATTGTAGCTGTCCCAGTATTTACTCCCACCAACAAAGGATGAGAGTTCTATGTTCCCTGCATCATCACCAGAATTTCTTCTTGTATTTGTTCTTTGTTTGATTGTCTTTATTATGATCGTAGCCATTCTTACTGGCCCAAAATGAAATATCAAAGTGATTTTAATCTGCATTTCCCTAATGGCTAATGTTGCTGTAGATAGGATCCTCAGCTCTAGCTGAGTCACTTTTGCAATTGGTTGATGCTGGGAGAAGAGATCGTTTTCTTTAAAGGTGTGATGCTGGGTATATTGACCAAATTTCAGTAGGTGGACCAATTAGTATTAATAATTTAATCAGCCAGATGTGGTAGAGCACACCTTTAATCCTAGCACTTTGGAGTCAGAGGCAGGCGGATCTTTGTGAGTTCAAGGACAGCCTAGTTTACAGAGCAAGTTCCAGGACAGCTGGGGCCACAGGGAAACCCTGTCTCAGAAAGACCAAAAAAAAAAAAAATAATAATAATAATTTAATCAAAGCCCAATTATGTTTTATTTACACATTGATTAAATATATCTTTTTCTTAAATATACAATCATTTCAACACATTTGGTGATAGAATATACCAAATTTCTAACATAAGTTAAGTAACTTTTTGAAACAAATAAGGATTTATGTTATGAAGAATTAAGGTATATAGATTATTTCCAGTTTCCATTCTTGTGTATCAACACTTACTTTGGGAGTCTACTATTATTTTGTTTCACTCTGTAAATTTTATTTCTATCTACATATGAAAATTTGAGCATTCATTTCTAACTTGGGAAAATCCTTATTCTGTCTTCTCTTTTAATAGATGACCGCCAAAGTATCATTTTGTGTTAGAACACATAGGTCTTCTTGCTTGCAAATATACATAACATTTCTTTAATGTATATGCGTCAGATTCTACTTAGTGATTTCTCTTTTAACAGTTATTTTTCAGGCATTTTTTGCACTTGCCAATAAGGTTATGATTATACTCCTGAATGATAGTTATGTGTAGAAATAAAGCAGTTTGACTGATTCTCAGAACTAGACCCTGGGGTGGTTAGGGTATTGATATTATTTTAGTGACATTTTAATTGAATTTTGTGCATTGTCATCTTTGTACCCCCTCCTGCCTCTACACTTGATTTAATCCATTACTTCATATATGTTAAGCCTTACTGAGTCAAGTTGGTATACCCAGGTGTCCCACAGTACAAGTTCATTCATTGAAATCTACTCAGCCTATCTCAAGTCTCTCCCTTAAAACAGATCAACTTTCTCTCATTCAGGAAGAATCAACTGCTGATAGTTTTTGGACTAAGGTTGGGAGCTGCTGCACATTACTTCAGTTCTATGCTGGGTTTTTGTCTGACTTTGCACGGACCTTGTAATGTGCTGATACCATTTACATAAGTTCATATGAACAAGATCTCAGGACTATGCTTCTTTATCCCCTGGGTCTTAAAATCCTTTGGACCTCACTTCTGCAATAGTCTCTGAGCCATGGATGGCTGATTTTATATAGAAGTCCTGTCCAGGGACCCACACTCAGCAGATTGTTATTCTCCACACTAAGTATCACTTAAGGCCTGACATGTTACAGACACATATTCTCTTCAGGTGAACAGTTGGGGAACTCTTTCCATCTTTTTCAAAAGAAATTCTTTTGGTGAGTGGTGACTGGCATGTGTCTGTAAATATAAGGATCAATATTTAGCATATAGTGAAACTTACATTTGTCTAAGGTCTAAGACATTTTTATGTGTCCTGGTGGTGATTTTAACTGACGGCCTCATGCCTGAGCATCTAATGCTCCTGGCCATTGAGCCAACGCGTCTTATGTCTTTGTTCTTTTGATAAACTCAGTCAGGGCTGGAGAGATGGCTCAGTGGTTTATTTTCATTACATTTTCTTCCAAGTTTAGTTGATCTCCTTCTAACCTTTTCCACCCGTGTATGTTATTCTGTTTATGTATGTGCACCTGTATGAGCATACACAGTCTTCCTGGAAGTCACTATAGAAACCAGGCTCCCCTCAATCTCACAGAGAGCTGCCTGCCTCTGCCTCCTGAGGACTGGTATTAAAGGCAAGCATCACTGCCTGAAGGATCTGGCTGGCTTCTTAAATGTTCCTTGGAGATAAAAGTCAGGATCACAGGAATGTGTGGCAAGCAAATATCAACTGAACCATCTCCTAAGCTTCTTTACTTTAATCCTCTGCATACAATGGTTTATTACTTTTAGCATAATTATTCCTTGGAGCACTTATGTTGTTGGATATTATTAGTTGTAAATAGTGATGATTTTTTTTAATTTTTTAAATTTATTTACGTATATGAATGTACTGTCTGCATGAAGGTTTATGCACCCGTGTATGTACTGTCTGCATGAAGGTTTATGCACCCGTGTCGTGCAGTGCTACGGAGGTCAGAAGAGGGTGTCGGATTCCCCTGGAACTGGAGTTCTCCTGGAACAGGAGTTACAGATGTTCTCAGCAGCCATGTGGGTTCTGGGGATCGAACCCGGGTCCTCTGCAAGAGCAGTCGGCATTCTTAACCGCTAGGACATCTCTCCAGCCCCAGTGAATAGTGATGTTTTTAAGTTACTACTACTTTAGTTTTCTGAAATTCTGTTATTTATATTTGTATTTTCTATAACTCTTTAGTAATGAATACTGGTGTATTGATTGCTCTGTGGGCAAATCCTTGTGTTTCTGTTTTTTTTTTATCCAACTTACAGGAATATATGACATTATGATAATTTTATTCTTGGATATTAAGAACAGAACTTGGGGCTGGAGAGATGGCTCAGTGATTAAGAGCACCAGCTGGTCTTGCAGAGGACCTGATTTGAAGCTCTACCACCCATATGGCAGCTAACAATCATTCCTTAGTAACTCCAGGTCCAGAAGAATCCAATGCCCTCTTCTGACCCCGACAGACCATTGTAGAATATATGTGCACTTAAATACATGTAGGCCATACACAAAATTAAATAAATATAAATAATGAAAAGTAAAAAAGAAAAGAAATTTTTGGAAGATAATATGTATCAATATTCCATGGATATGTAAGAATAGGTTACATCTTTTTATTTTATTTTCATAAATCAATTGCATATATTCAGATTATTTCTATATTTAAAATTTTATGTAATGTCTCTGGAACAAGAGGACACTAAACATGTGGGCTTCTCCATGTTACAAAAGCTCTCTTTAATATATGATGAGGTCCAGTTTTCTTAAGCAAAACTACATGGTGTTGGAATAACACTGTGAAGTTCACACTCCCTTTCTGTTCTAGCACCTCATGCACTTTTGCTTCTAATTTAATTATTAATGTCCATAAATCACTATTTTTGTTCTATGACTCTTTTATTTCCCAAATGCGGAGCCTAGATTTGCTATTTATATTCTGTTTTTGTTTTTTGTTATTATTTTTTTTTAATCTGCCATGTCTTTACCTTAGTCACAGTATTTTTTTTCTTTCATAGTGTGGATGTTTCATGTTGTGTTAGTTCTATCAGATTGTTTTTAACATAAATTATATTTGTTATTGCTGTTGTTTTAACAACCAAGTTCACCCTTGGGATTGTTTGTGACAACTGATTGTCACCTAAGTACATCCATTTCTCTGGCTCCCTACTCCCCAATGCTGACTTCTCTGGAATGTCTTCTTAGCCCCAGATACATATA
>VZQC01007754.1:424808-435811 GCA_009823505.1 Rhizomys pruinosus | reverse complement strand
CTCTCTCTCTCTCTCTCTCTTTCTCTCTCTCTCTCTCACGCTCTCTCTCAGTAGTACTCAGTCTCCAATAGTTCCCAGTCTAGGGAAGTCCTGCCATCCATTTCTCTTGCTCCACATTGGGCCCTTGTCTGATGAGTTAGCAAGGGTCCTGTGCTGGATTCCACCATTACCACATATTCACATGTGCAAGCTTCAGGCAGCTTGATTCCCTGAGACCATGAGCCAGCCTTGTCTCCTGCAATATCTCTGCCCCTTTTCCTTAATGGTTTCAGATCTGAGGGTAGGTGAGTTTAATACAGGTGTCTTATCCAGGGATACACATTCAACAGTATCTTATTCTTTATAATTTGGGCTGATGTGGCCTTCTATAGACATTGCACTCTGTTCTATAAGGAAACTTCATGGGTGTGAATTGAGGAATGAATTAATTCTCTCTCCACTCCTCATTCTGCTGTTCCATAAGCCTTCGATGTAGAGATTCAACTGTAGACATGTCAGCTAGGACACATCTCTCAGATGGATATTCTCTGTGTCTAACCATTAGTGATATTCTTCAGGAGCTTCCATCTGTTGCAAAGAAGCTTCTCGGATGAGTCATGCATGGTATATTTGTCTGTATATATAATAATCCATAATTAGCATATGGTAAGAAATTCTGCTTGTCTACAGATATGACAGAGTTGAGGTTTTCTCTAGGATCTGTCACCTCTCCAGCTATCGGTATTTAGCTGTGTTTACAGTGCCACTCAGGAGTTCTTTACCACTGAGAGGGCTTTAGGTCCAATTAGATGCTGATTACTCCTCAAATAATAGTTCCACTACTGCAGCAAGAGAGGTAATTTGCTATACTGTTCATTATGGTTATTAGGCTTGAGAACTTTTTAAATTGCTTTTTAGTCATTTTTATATTTCTTCATTTGAGAACTCTCTATTTGGGCCTATAGCCCATTTTTTAATTGAGTAGTTATTTTCTTGTTTCTTTCTTTTTTGAGTTGTTTGTATATTCATCCTCCTTTGGATATATAGCTGGTGATGAATTTTTCTCACTCACTGGGTTTCCTTTTCACTTCCTTAGTTATGATTATTGACATTAATGACTGAGCAGCTAATGTCTTTGATGCATTTGGCTTTTAATTTTTTTAGGGTGAAAGTTAATGGTCTAAGCTTATTCTTCTACATCTAGAGATCCAATTTTGCCAGCACCATTTATTGAAGATGCTTTGTTTCCTCCATTGTGTGTTCTTGGCACCATCGTCAAATCTCAGGTGGCTCTGGTGGGAACCAGGATGGGAGCCATAATGAAGCCAATTCCTGAACAATGCTGCACTGCTCCATATCTGTAGGTAACAACCAGGTCAGATTGCAACTGAACTCCCACCTGCTTACTCACTCTGCTTCCAGCTGACCAGTTCTTCTAAGTTGGTTGTGCAGCCTAGTGTCCCAGGCCTGCATTTGTGTCAAGTTCACATTGAGTCTTTTCTAATAATACAAAACTTCAGGAAATGGTATTCATATTTTCAGTCCATATTGCAAGTATAACTGCTTCTACCTTACTTAACTAAAGTTAATGAAGTCTATAATTTAATTTTCCAATAAATCCATGTAGCCAATATTTCTCCAACTTACATATTCCTTAGAACTCTTTATGGTGCCCACCCTTAACAACATGAGACATAAGTAAATGTTTTTTTTTTCAATTATCTTTAGCTAAGGCTCAGTCTATCAATAAAAATATATCCAGGAGCAAGCCAGGCAGACAACCCGGTCATAGGGCACCACCCAGGTGAATAGAATCCACCTGGAAACACCACCCCCAACCCTTGCTGGCCAAGGGAACAAATCTCCATCCCACCCCTACTCCTGCCCTGCACTCAAGCTGTGGTGCTGTGATGTGGATTATCCAGTGAGAGCAGTGTTACTGACTCCAGGCACAAGGCAACAGAAGAGACTGTGAACCTGCCACAATTCCAGTCATGGGACACAAGGCTGCACAGCCAACCTAGAGGAACTGGTCGCTGGGAAGCAGAGTGAGTTAGCAGGAGGGAGCTCAGCTGCAATCTGACCTGGTTGTTAAGTGTAGGCTGGCTTTCAAGTAGCTTAGCAGTGTTTAGGCTCCAGCTCAATCTGGGCTCTCACTAGGGTGCAGATGAGCCCCACAATCTGGTGGAGACTCAGATCAGCTTCACTAAGGATGCACCCAGGTTGCTGGCACACAGGCTAAATCAAAGCACCCCATCACCTCCCCGCAGAAGGTAATAGTAGAGACAGCAAACCTGCCACTCTGGTTGATATCTGGACCAGCCAGTCCTCCATATAAAAATTTAAATTTAGTACCAGAATACAAGCAACGAAAGAAACCCAGGTAACTCTGCAGCTAAAAACTACTTGATAAACAACAAATGAACCCTAAACCTAACAGACAGGAAAAAAAAATCGGAGCAGAAATCAATGAAATAGAAACAAAGAAAACAATAAAAAAATCAATGAATCTAAAAGCTGGTTTTCTGAAAGGATAAACAAGATAGACTAAACTCTAGGCCAGTTAACCAAAAGAAAGAAAGAGCAACTCCAAATCAATAGAATTTGTGATGGAAAGGGAACTATCACAAGAGCCAAAGAAAAGATCCAGACAATCATACAACAATATTTCAAAAACTTATACTGTAATAATTTTGAAAACCTAAGAGAAATGGATGAATATCTGAAATCCTGGAAATCAAGGAAGATTAACCAGGAAGATATTGATAGCTTAAATAGACCCATAATATTTGAGGAAATTGAAAATGCAATAAAAAAGCTTCCCAACTAATAAAAGCCCAGGCTCAGATTAAATCACAGGATCATTCTACAGAACCTTTAAAGAAGTCTTACAACCATTGTTACTCAAACTGTTCAGCAGAATACAAACAGAAGGAAATCTCCCAAATTCCTTCTATGAAGGCAGTATCAATCTAATTCTAAGCAAAGATACAACCAAACAAGAAAATTGTAGACCAATCTCAGTAGTGAACACAGATGAAAAAATTCTCAACAGGGTGGGGTGGGGTAAGGGAAGGGGAAATATGACTGAACTGAATGGAAAATGATGTATGAAATACACAAAGCATCAATAAAAAAAAAGAGAAGAAAAAATTCTCAACAAAATAATTGCAAATTACATACAGGCACATATCATGGCAAGGTTGGATTCATACCAGAGATGCAGGGATGGATAAACATATGTAAATCAATAATATCATAAGACAAACAAATGGACTGAAAGACAAAAATTACACAATCATCTCAATTGATGCAGAAAAAGCTGTTGACAAAAACCAACATCCCTTCATGTTTAAAGTTGTAGAGAGAATTAGACTGGAGGGAAAATTCCTCAACATAATCAAAGCCATGTACCACAAATCCACTCCCAACATCATCCTAAATTGAGAAAAATTAGAAGCATTCTCTCTAATGGCAGGAAACCTGCATGGCTGTCCCCTATTGCCACTCCTCTTGAACACAGTGCTTGAAACACTTGATAAAGCAATAAAGAAAGAGAAATGAAAGGAGTACTAATTGCAAAAGAGGAAGACAAACTACCCCCTTTTGCAGATGATATGATAGTTAACTTAAGGGAGGTTAAAAACTCCATGAGAAACCTCTTAGAAATTATTAAGAGTTTGAGTAAAGAAGAGGATACAAAATTAACCTAGAAAAATCAGTAGCTGGCGCTGGAGAGATAGCGTAGTGGTTAAGAGCACCAACTGCTCTTGCAGAGGACCCGGGTTCAATCCCCAGCACCCACATGGTGGCTGAGAACTGTCTGTAACTCCAATTCCAGGAGAACTCCAGGTCCAGGGGAATTCGAGACCCTCTTCTGACCTCTGTGGCATTGCAGGACATGGGTGCACAAACCTACATGCAGACAGTACATTCATACACATACAAAACTAAATAAAATTTTAAAAAATTAAAAAAAAATCAGTAGCCTTTCTTTACACCAATAACAAGCAACCAAAGAAGGAATATAAGGAGTCCTTCCCACTCACAATAGCCTCAAAAACAATAAAATTCCTAGGAACAAACCTAAAAAAAGACACCAAAGATCTCGACAACAAACATTTTAAACCCCTGAAGAAGGAGATTAAAGATGACATCAGAAGATGGAAAGACCTCCCATGCTCATGGATTGGAAAGAATTAATATAGTATAAATGTCCTTTCTACCAAAATTAATATACAGATTCAAAGTAATCCCAATTAAAATTATCATGACTTTCTTTAAAGACTTGAAAATATTTATTAAATTCATATGGAAAAACAAAAGACCCCAAATAGCTAAAGCAAAACTGAGCTAAAAGTGCAGTACAAGGGGATCACTTTACCAGACTTCAAACTATATTACAAGGGTATAGTCATAAAGACAGCATGATACTGGCACAAAAACACGCCTGGTCAGCAATGAACAAAGTTAAAGATCTAAATATGAGCTCATCCAATTTCAGCCACGTCATATTTGACAAAGGGGACAAAAAGACTCAATGGAGGAAAGATATCCTCTTCAGCAAATGACGTTGGCCAAACTGGATCACCATTTGTATTAGAACAAAATTAAACCCCCACCTCTCACCCTGTAAAATGATCAACTCAGAAATCAAAATGGATCAAAGACGTCAACATGAAATCTGAAACTCTGGAGGTGATAGAATCAAATGCTGGTAGCAACCTACAAGACATAGACATAGGCATAGAATTTCTAAATCAAGCAGCAGCTGCACAGAAAATTAGGACAATGATTGACAAATGGGACCTCATTAAACATAAAAGTTTCTGTGCAGGGAAATTAAATGAAGAGAAATCCCACAGAGTGGGAGGAAACTTTTACCAGTGACACATCACTGGTAAAGACCAGAAAATATAAACTATTCAAAACAAAGAAGAAAACAAATGACCCCCTCAAAAGATGGAGTAAATAACTGAACAAAGACTTCATGAATAAAGAAGTAAAGATGGCTAAGAAACATCTTAAAAATGTTCAACACTGTTAATGATTAAGGGAATGCAAATTAAAACTATTTAAAGATATCACCTTACTCCAATAAGACTGGCTACATAGAATCAATAAAACAAAAGATACCCAATGCTGGATAAATTGTGGGGAAAGGGGAACAATCATCCATTTCTGCTGGGAGTGTAAACTACTACAACCGCTATGGAAAGCAGTGTGGAGAACTCTTAAAAAATTCAAAATGGACCTACCACCTGACCCAGTTATACTACACCTGGGTATATAACCACAAAACTCACACTACCAAAAAGATCTATGTTTAGTGCACATCTGTGTTTATTGCAGCTTTCTTCACAATAGCAAAGAGCTGGAACTAGAAAAATGTGGTACATCTACACAATGGAGTTCCATACAGAGGTAAAGAAAAATGACATCTTAGAGAACCACAAAACATAAGGACTGGGTCAAGGAATGGACTGATATAGTTAAATTCTGCCCCTAACAATAAATTTTTGCAGAGAAAAACTTTAAAAAAGACTGAGAGAAAGATTCAGGTCATGTATGGCAGAATGCATGGTCTGAGGTGGGGTGGGGTAGGGAAAGGGGAATATGTCTAAATTGAACTGAAAAATGATGTCTGAAATACACAAATCATCAGTAAAATATTTTTTTTTAAAAAGAAAGATGATATCATGAACTTGTAGGTAAATGGATGGAACTGGAAGCCATTACACTAAGGGAAGTAACACAATCCCAGAAAAAACAAATGACAAATTGTACCCATCATTTGCAGATGCTAGCATTAAATCCCCAGTTGAAAGACAAGCTGAGAAACATTAATGTCATATTTCTTTTATCAGAAAGCAATATTGAATGTACCCTCTATATACCTAGAAGTTAACTATATGTATAAACTCAGAACTACACCACTTGAGGCCTATTTTAAATAATGAACTGTGTTAAAATTTTACTAATAAACATCAAAATTATTTCATGAACTTACAGAAATTCCTTGAGAGGTCAAATTTATTCTCAACTTTGTCTTTTATTTATTTCTTTTAACTCTTTTGATGTTTCTCTAGGATAGATACTATCCTTTAGGAACACAGTTTTTAAGAAATTTCTACTTGTGGACCTCTTTTATAGTCTCTACTTCCATTAACTGAGCTCAAACCTGAAATATCTTGCAGGGGTCTTCATTCATCCTATGTAAACTGTCAAACACATGGGGTTCTCACACACTCATAGACAGATAGACATAGATGTATAGATATAGATATAGATATGGATATGTAGATATAATAATGATATAAACAGAATAGATAATTACATTCATTGATTTTTTCTACCAGCAAAATATTGATATGTTCTTTATATATGCATTTTAATAGTGATTTGAAAATATCACATAAAATTTATATTTTTTTAATTTATATTTTTAAAAAAATATTTTATTGAGGGATTTAATTTTTCTTTGTAGAAATTTTTAGTGTGTTTGGTCAGGTTTGTTCCTAGATAATTTATTTTTGGGGAGACTATTGGGAGTGGGAAAGTCTCCTTGTAGTCCTTCTCCAATTGCTTGTTATTGACATAAAGAAAGGGTACTGATTTTTCTAAGTTAATTTTGTATCCCACCACTTTACTGAACCTGTTGATGGTTTCTCGGAGTTTTCTGGTGGAGTTTTTGGAGTGCCTTAGATAAACTATCATGTCATAAGAAAAAAGGGATAGTTTGACTTCCTCTTTTCCAATTAGTATTCCTCTAATTTTTTTTTTTCTTATTGCTCGTGGGAGCATTTCAAGCACTATATTGAAAAGGTGTGGGGATAGAGGCAGCTGTGCTGACTTAAGGGGAAAGATTCTAGTTTTTCCCCATTTAGGATCATGCTGGCTGTGGCTTGGTTGTATATGGCTTTAATTGTGTTAAGTAATGTTTCCTCCAGTCCAATCACCTCCAGGACTTTAAACATGAAGGCGTGCTGAATTTTGTTGAAGGCCTTTAACACATCAATTTAGATGACCCTGTGTTTTTGGTTTTGCATTCCATTTATGTACTTTATGATGTTTATTGATTTACATATGTTGAACCATCCCTGCATCTCTGGTATGAATCTGACCTGGTCATGATGAATTATCTTACTGATGTGTGCCTGTATGCAGTTTGCAAGTATTTTGTTGAGAATTTTTGCATCTATGTTCACTAATGAAATGGGTCTGCAGTTTTCTTTTTTGGTTGTATCTTTGCCTGGTTTTGGTATTAGAGTTATATTGACTTCATAGAGTGAGTTTGGGATATTTCCTTATGTTTCTATTCTCTTGAATAATTTGAGTAGTAGTGGTTGTCTGTATTATTTAAATGTCTTATACAATTCTGCCATGCATCCATATGAACCTGCGCTTTTATTAGTTGGGAGGGATTTTTTATTACAGTTTCAATTTCCTCCTTTATTATGGTTCTATTTGAGTTGATGATCTCTTCCTGGTTGAGACTGAAGAAGATATTAGAAGATGGAAGATCCTCCCATGCTCATGGACTGGAAGAAATAATATAGTAAAAATGACCATCCTGCCCAAAGTAATATACAGATTCATTGTAATCCCAATTATAATCCCCACGAACTTCTTCACAGACCTAGAAAAAAATCCGAAAGTTCATATGGAGAAATAAAAGACCTTGGATATCCAAAGCAACCCTGAGCAAAAAATAGTCATAAAAACAGCTGGTATTGGCACAAAAACAGACCCATAGATCAATGGAACAAAATTGAGGATCCAAAGCTGATCACATCCAATTTCAGCCACCTCATATCCAACACCACTTGTAAAGATGAAGTAAAACCCCTACCACTCCCTCGCTTACAAAAATAACTCTACTGGCATTAAAGACCTCAACGTTGAACACCTAAACTCTGAATGAAGCAAGAAAAAAAGTTGGTGCAGTAGACTAAGGACATAGGTATGGAAGACTTCTCCAATCAGAAAAAAAAAAAAAAAAAAAAAAAAAGATCAACAATTTACAAGTGGGACCTTATTAAACTCAAGAGCTTCTGTGTAGCAAAAGAAACAAAGTGAAGAGAAAACCCACAGATACCTTCACCAGTGATATACCTGATAGATCATTAATATCCAGTGTGTATAAATGACTCAAAAAACAAAGGAGGAAGAAAACAAATGACCCACTCAAAAGATGGAGTAAACAGGATAACAAAGACTTCACAAAGAAGTAAAGATGGCTGAGAAACATCTTAAAAGTGTTCCACATTGCTAATAAGGAAATGTAATTTAACACCACCTTAAGATTTCATCTTACTCTGGTAAAACTAGCTATGATCCAGAAAACAAAGGATACCAAATGCTGAGGAGGTTATGGGGAAAAGGGAACACTCATCCACTGCTGGAGGGAATGCAAACTCACGCAACCCCTATGGAAAGCCATGTGGAGAACTCTGAAGAAACTGAAAATGAGCCTACCACCTGAGCTGGTCATACCACACCTAGGTATATACCCACAAGACTCATCTTCACAGAGATACAAGCACATCTATGTTTATTGCAGCTCTCTTCAAAAGAGAAAAGAGCTGGAAACAACCCAAGTGTCCCTACACAATAGAATTCTATGCAGCTGTAAAGGAAGATGACATCATGAACTTTACTGATAAATGGATGGAACTTAAAGCCATTATGGAAAGGGAAGTACCACAGTTCTAGAAAAACAAAGGACAAATGGTATCCCTCATTTGTGAATGCTACCACAAAATGCCTAGTTAGAAGATAACCTGAGGGGCTGGAGAGATGGCCTAGCGGTTAAGAGTGCCAACTGCTCTTGCAGAGGACCCGGGTTCGATCCCCAGCACGCACATGGTGGCTGAGAACATCTGTAACTCCAATTCCAGGAGAACTCCAGTTCCAGGGGAATCTGACACCCTCTTCTGACCTCCACAGCATTGCACTACAGGGGTACACAGACCTACATGCAGACACTACATTCAAATAAATAAATAAATAAATAAATAAATAAATAAATATTTTTTAAAAAGATAAGCTGAGCAAAGACAATGTTTAATTTGTTTTTATCTGAAAGCAACTGTGCTATTATAATGTGAATCCCTTAATGGGCTCTAGAATTAACTTACCACTTATTTTCAGACTTTGTAATTGTGGTACATGAGTAGAGGGTATGTATTCACATTTTAGAGAATATGAAATTAAATGGAAAATGTGAACTACAAAATATAAAAATAAAAATAACAAAACGAAACGTTATTATTTTCATTTTATGTATATGAGTGCATTCCCTGCAAGTCCGTAAGTGCATCCATGCTGTGCAATGCCATGGGGGTCAGAAGAGGGCATTGGATTCTCTTGGAACTGGAGTTATGGACAGTTAGCTACCATGTGCATGCTTGGAATTGATCCTAGGTCTTCTGTAAGAGCTTTCTGTGCTCTTAACTGCTGAGACAAATCTCCAGCCCCCAAGGTTTGTATTTATAATCAATAAAATAAAGTAGGTGCAAAGCAATTTAGGCAAAATAACTGTCATCTTGATATTAAATGCAAAGTCATTCAGAATTAGAATATAAACAAGTTATGGCATAAGCTTTGGAGTCTAGGTATGTAGATCAGTTCTATAGTCCATGTTTAACATACACAAAGCCCCTGGTTCAGTACTCAACAGAAACTATATCCAGCATCGTGCTCTCTGTAATCTCAGCATATGGCAGTTGGAGGTAAGAAATCAGGAATAGAAGGTTATTTTGGCTGCATGGCAAGTCTAAGGCAAGTCTGAGGCAAGCCTGAGATACTAGAGAGCCAATATTTATTTTTTTATTTTATTTATATGTATTTTGGTTGCCTGAATGTAAGTGCACCACAAGCATACTATGCCCACGACTATCAGAAGAGTCTCCTGGAACATATTATGGACAGTTGGTTGTGATGAGAACTGAACAGGGTCCTCTGCAAGAGCAATAAGTGCTCTTAACCACTGAACAATGTCTCCAGCCCCTAATTTTTAACTAATTTTTATTTTATAGATACAAATGATTTGCCTGCATGTATGTAAGTATACCGTGTGTTTGCCGTAACCACAGAGAGTAGAAGAGATCTTCTGATTCCCTGGAACTAGTGTTATGAATATGTATTAACCACCATGTGGTTGATAGGAACCAAATCTGTATCCTCTGCAAGAGTATTAAGCATTCTTACTTGCTGAACCATTTCTCCAGCCCCACATGAAAACCACCTCAAAACTAAAGTGAAAAGAAATAAACAATCACAAAGAACATTATGTTGTCTCTTCTATGTTCTCCTAATTCTTTTCTTTCAGTTGTTCTTTCTCAGCCTCCTTTAAGCCTGTGCTCTAGAAGATTTCCCGTCTTACTCCTTTTCTCTTATTGAATCATCTAAATCTGGTGATAATGAGTAAGTACCCTCTGCCTAGTAATTTGAGGTTTCCATTCCTCCATGCTAGGAAGGAAAGTTATATTTTAAAATTGTTTCTGTAAAATAATCTACGTGCTTGAGAAGTGTTCCTTCATCATCAAAGCAATAGTCCACTTTTCCCTGGGTAGAAAACAAGACATAATAGGAAGTCATGAGACAGTGTGAGCAATGGTAGAAGGGTAGCTGAAGGAGGACTTTTGTTTCAGCACAGTTAACAAGGACAGGTATGGTTAAAGATCACACTTACCTAGAATTATTGTGGCTACTACTCAATATCTGGAATAAAAGCCTTACATAAAGATCAGATAAGACATTTTTCATCCATTAATTTTTATATAATTTTTCTTGCTAGTTTCCTGTTAACTACATCTCTCCTTCATTAATTATTTTTTGAGATTTATTTCTTTTGTTATACTTATGTGTCCATATGCAGGTTTGTGCCACAAATGTAGATAATTGTACCAGAAGTCATCACATACCCTCATGCTTTACACATGATGATGAGCCACTCAGCATGGGTACTGACAGCCAAACTTGAGTCTTCTTTTTTTTTTTTTTTTTTTTTTTTTTTTTTT
>VZQC01007754.1:358843-415160 GCA_009823505.1 Rhizomys pruinosus | reverse complement strand
TATATATATATATATATATATATTATTCTTGGAATGATCACTACTTGAGATTAGTAGCAACAGTTTCTTCAAAATTATATAAATACTTATTATAATGTGATTTTAGTAGTAGAGTTACATATCAAGTAATATTGTCCAAAATGTATCAGAAGCCTAGTTAATGTTGAGAGTTGTGAAAACATAATGAATATGCCAAATACGGGTAAAATGCTCTAAGGCTAAAGATAGCTCACTTGTCAGAGAGAACCCCAAGTCACCTTTCTCTTCATGACCATACACTCTCTAGCTCTCTTCCTGACCTCCTCTGTCAGCACATGCAATCATTGACAGTCACTCTAAACTTTAGGTGATATACAGAATTTGTTTTATACTTCCATCCTATGTTTTCCTTCCTAAACAGCACAGATTCAAGGAACACATGATAGTACTAAAGTTTTGAATTCTGTCAAGGATATCTACCCATGATATCACTTTTAAATTGTCCAGAAATTGATCTTCCAAGTTTCTAGTCAAAATATTTAAAAGATTGCTCTAGTTGTCTTCAATTGTTGTGACAAAACACAGTGATCACTACCAACTTGGGGAGGAAAGGGTTTATTCAGCTCACATCTCCTGGGTCACAGCTCATCACTGAAGGAGCCCACCATAGGAACTCAGGGCAGGAACCTGGAGGCAGGAACTGAGGCACAGGACATGGAGGAATGCTTCTTATTGGTTTTCTCTCCTGACCCATGCCCAGCCTGCTGTTATACTGTACACAGCAACCTGCCCAGGGGTAGCAACACTCCCAGTGGGCTGGGCCCTCCCACATTGCTCAACAGTGAAGACAATACTCCACAGATGTGGCCACAGGCCAGTCCAATGGAGCCAATTTCCCCAATTGAGTCTCCCTCAACCCAGTTGTGTCAAGTTGACACTAAAGCTATCTTTTACAAAGATCAATAAAGACAACAATCAAGAAAATATCATCTAAGAGACTTACAATATCTGTGGAGTCTGTACATTCAAGGAAGCATAATTATTTTCAATTTATTTCAGACAATGTTTTTCATACACAGATGTCTGCATACACCCCAGTCTTCAACAGCTATTACCATGCTTGCTGAGTTCATTCTGAACTCACACATTTGCTTACTTTTTGTGTTTCTTACAAGCAGCAAAGCACAGAATGTTTGTGGGACTGCTTTCCAATCAAATTTTAAAGAAATAAAACATGGCACCCATTGATTTGCTAATAGCACGCTATTTAAGCTATGAGTATGGACTGAAAATGTAGACCTGACCCTAAAATCAATGAAGATAAGACATGCACGGCAAGTAGTTCCAACATTATACAATCATGTATGCTATGATCATTCTGAAAGTGAAGCTGTGGTGGGACTCTCACTTCAGTCTAATATTGGATATAACTGTAGAAAATTGAGGCCAAGTCATTTTCAAAAATAATCTTGGTTCCTAGAATGAGAATATGCTTCTTTTATCGGATTTTCTGAAAAATAATTCTTCTAGAGTTTGTGGTTTTCAAACTCAGAAAAAATTATATATTATAAAAGAACTGCTCACTTCATTGAAAGTACATTAAAACACACGCCACCTTGCTATGTAACTTAGGAAAATAAAGTTATATAAGTTATATTTCTTTTAACCTGTATGCAACATTATTGTTAATATGTGAATCCCTAAACATGTTTCAGAACTAACCTAGAGTTTATTTTCAGATTTTGTAATTTTGGTATATGTGTAGAATATACATATACATATTTTGGAGTAATATACAATTAAAGGGACCAACAACAACAAAAACTTGTTCAAAGACCTGACCAAAGCAGTAAACTTTTGTATCGAAAATGTTAAAAAATATTAAGGAAAAATGAAAGACGGGACTTAACAAGTATAGCAGAATGCATAAGTTTGGGGGAGGGGCATGGATGGGGGAACAGGTCAGAATGTGATTAAGAAATGCACAAAAGCTCAATAAAAAAATAAGGAAAAAGAGCAGCTCACCAGAACTAGGAATTCTCTACCATCAGGGCTGTGGATGGAGAAACTCTGTGACCATAATAGAGCATCTTCAAACCCTTGAAGATGAGCAACTGAAATACAGAAAAGTTATTTACACAAAATGTGGAAGTTGCTGCCATTATAACATGGGAGACTGTGTTAAAATATATTTATACAATATTTTTATTGATATTGTGGATATTTCATACTTCATTTCTTGGTCCAATTTAGACACATTCTCCCATCCATGCCCCGATCTTACCCCATTTCATGCATTCTGCCATGCATATCTTGCATGTTTTTCTCAGTTTTTTGAAGTATTTCTCTGTCAAGTTTTATATTTGGGGGCAGAAGTTAACTGTTTCAGTAAGTTATTTGACCCAGTCCTTTTGTTATTGTTCTCTCCAATTTGTATTGTGCCATTATATGCATATATATATATATATATATATATATATATATATGTATATATCACATATATTCCAAAATAATGACCCCCAAAAGAACCTGTGCTAATTACAAAATATGTTTAGGAATTCACATTTTCCTTTAATTTTATATTACCTTAAAATATCATACCATCCAAACATCTGTGTCTATACCAAAGTAACCTACGATAACAATTAGTACTGTTTAAATACCTATATACCTAATTGCTTGTGCTTCATTAGTAGGATCAAAAGGTTATTCCTGGACAAACTGTCAACCCATGAAAGGAAACAGCCAGAATGACCAGAGTCTAAGACAACAGCTCCAGAGAAAATAGACTGTTTTTCTTCTCATCCACCTGTGCCCCTTTTCTAAGCCTAGGGAACAATCTGCAGAAGAGGGGGCGTGGTAGAATGTAAGGGCTGCGATTGGGGAGAATGGTAAAACTACAGCAATGTAGTCTGGACACTCATTTGATCAACTTGATTGAACATACAAGCCCCCACCCCGCGGGAGGGGGGGAACAGGAGGCGGTGGGGGGGGGGCCACAACGGCGGGCAAAGAAGGGGGACAGGAAGGAGGCGGGGACGCAGAAAGGAGCCCGGAGGACGAAAACAGGCAAAAAAAACGAGGGAAAGAGGCAGAAAGGGCGGGCAGATGCAGGGATCGATGGGGTGGGGGGTGGGCTGGGGGGAAGGGAAGGGGAGAAGAGGCCGGAACGGAATGGGGAAACTGAGGCTGAGAGACACAAAGCAGCCAGAAAAAGAAAGGACGGAAGGAAGAAAGAAAAGAAAAAAAAAAAAAAAAAAAAAAAAAAAAAAAGGAAAAGGGGCGGAAAAAGGAAAGGGAAGGTTGAAGGCGAGAAGCCATGCTAAGAGATTTCCATTATAATATTCCAGTTGCTTCAGACTACAAAAATGAAATAAACCATTAACCATTGCTCAACTGGCCTTTTAACTGCGGATTTGGTGCTATTGCATCCACCACATGAGGGATAGATTTTGATTTGCGTGTCTTGTGTTTTTTTTAGGGACTGTGTTCCTTCACCTTATGCATAATGGCTTCAACGTTCCATCCATTTTCTGCACATCTCTGATTCATATCCTTTACTTCTCATAGAAAAAACTCATTGGTGCTGATGTATCACATTTTCATTTATCCACTCCTAAGGTTGCAGGGATATTTGGGTTGGCTCCAGCTTCTTTTGACTTTTGAAGGGAGATGCTGCAATAAAACACTGATGTGCGGTGTTGTTGTATCTTTTGGTTGGATTTGTGTTTGGATGAGTTCTTTTGGGTATTAAACCAGATGTGTTTGTATGGAATGTTCAGGTGTAGGTTTCAGGGATGGTAGGCCTATTTGAGGACCACAGCTTTATCATAGTGGTTGTATGAGAGTTTACATTCCCACAGCAGTGATGATGTTCCTCATTTCACCACACACCTCTCCAGGGTTTGGTGTTCTTTATGTTTTCTTGATCCTTAGGTAGGTGTTAAACTCTGAAATAAAAAATAAATATATTGCATAGAAATTCAAAAGGAAGCACAAAAACCATTTCTTATCATACCAGTGAAGTGATTTTGTGTACCTGTATGTGTTTGGTCCCAGCATTAGGCAGAGGAAGATAAGGAGACAGACAGAGCTCTTTGTGTCTTAAGGAGCACCTGGTCTACATAGGAAAGTTTTCAGAATAGCCCCCGGCTACTGGAAGTACCTGTTCAAAACAAGGAAAAAGGAAAAAGAAGGAGAGAGAAAGAAGAAAAGAATAAGAAAGAAAGCAAGGAAAGAAAGAAAAGAGCGAAAGAAAGAAAAGAAAGAAGAAAAAGAAAGAAAGAACGGAAGGGAATGAAGGACGGAAGGAAGGAAGGAAGGAAGAAACGAAAGAAAGAAAGGAAAGAACAGAAGAAAGGAACAGAAAGAAAGAAAAAAGACAGCGGAGAAAGGAGAGAGAGAGAAGAGAAGAGAAGAGAAGAGAAGGAGGGAAAGAGGAAGGAAGGAAGGAAGGAAGGAAGGAAGGAAGGAAGGAAGGAAGGAAGGAAAGAAGGAAGTAAAAGAAAGAAGTGAGAAAACAAAAGGCAATGTAGTGGGATTACTTACAATGCTTCCCCCCACAAAAATATGAGCAATGCATTATGTTAACAGGTTTTGATGGCTATAAAATTAATGTTACATAAATTGTTGATGCATTATAAAGCTATGAGACCTTTATAATATATTGTTTGACTTTGATATCATAACAGCATATGGCAAAGTAATATATCATGAAGATTCTTCCTCTTCCTCCTCCCTGCCCAGTGTTCTTTGTAAAAATTCATTATCTGTTGCCTCTCAAAGCTTTTTTTATTCATACCATGAGTACTGTTTGCATAATTTACATATCCATGCTAATCATATAATTTACATATTATAAGGTAGAGTAATATATGAATGATATAGTCAAATATATAAATACATTAAAACATGATACTACCCAGCACCACTCTGAAACTAATCCATTGAGAGTTAAGAGATTGAGTAGAGGAAATCAAATCTAGGATTTCTTTATAAAATTTCTCTGCTCTAGGTATCTGTGCTGGATAGCTTTAGTGTCAACTTGACACACCTGGGTTGAGGGAGCCTCAATTGGGGAATTGGCTCCATTGGATTGGCCTGTGGCCACATCTGTGGAGAATTGTCTTGATGGTTGAGCAGTGTGGGAGGATCCAGCCCACAATGGGTAGTGCCACCCTGGGCAGGTTGTTGTGTACTGTATAAGAAGGCGGGCTGGGCATGAGCCAGGGGAGCAAGCCAGTGAACAGCATTCGTCCATGGCCTGTGCTTCACCTCCTCTCTCCAGGTTCCTGCCCTGAGTTCCTACCTTGGGCTCCCTAAGTGATGAACTGTGACCCAGGAGATGTAAGCTGAATAAACCCTTTCCTCCCCAAGTTGGTGTTAGTCAGAATCTTTTGTCACAGCAATGGAAGACAAACTAGAACAGTATCCATTTATTAATAACTAAAAACCCTGCTTTAGTCACATTAGTGAAACAACTAAAGCCATTATTAGCCACTACCATCCTATTACCTGGAAGGACCACCATTTTTTACTTAACATATACTTTAATTCAGTTGGTCCCCTTCATAGCTCTGCCTTTGCAAAAACATAAATTTATCAGAGTCAGAGGATCATTGTTTCTTCTCACCCTTCTCACTATTATGTCAAGCGTATCTGTGAATAAACTCCTGTTTAAACAAATTATAAGGAAGGAAACCCTTTGAGATAGCAATTCCCCTGATTAGTGTGACAACACATAAATGTGTGCTCTCTCCAAGTCTGAGCAGCAGCTACCCAAAGAAGCTTACAGTTCGAATGCAGTGTTTTGACCCTGCCCACATTGCTCAGCACCCTGTAGGCGCTGACAAGTTCAGTCTTTTGATGACACGGGTTGTTTACTTACAGTCCTTCCAACAAAAGCTTTACAATGTTAAACAGACTTGCTCTCCCTTGTCAAAAAACATAAAATACATTAAACTAAGCGTCCTGAAAAACTGTTAACACATTGTTACTAGTTTCCAGACAAGGATATTGTTAAACATATTTCATACTAATGTAGCCTTGCTAAATGGCAAATTTTTCCCCAGCAAAGAAATATGGGGTTCCTAAAAAGTTTAAGTAAATAATAGAAAGAGGGCTTGCAATATTGACAAGTCATGAATTAAACTTCCTTTGTAGCCTAGTAACTAAAAATGCATTATATAACTAATTATAGAGAATGTTATTTTGTTGTTGTTGTTGACTTCCATTGGGTCAACTTTTTGAATAAGATGGTATTACAAAATCCCACAAAGTAAAAGATATGACTGTTTCACATACAACTAGCTGGTAAGTTTTTAACATGGTTAAAATGGGGATTGCAAGTTTTTTACTCATTCCAGAGTGAGTTATTAATCAGCAGAAGTTAATAACTTTTAATTAAAGATTAGATGCTTATGAGAGATTTATTAGTGCATTCCTATGGAGAAATAAAAAGAAAGAAAACAGTCCCTGTTACAGTAGTGTGGAGAAAAATAGTTACCAAGCCTGATGCACTGTGGAGCAAAGTCAAGGAGAAATATACTTGGCATGGCTTCATTTCTCAATTAAAGGCATCATAGTGAGTTTACATGATTCTCTCAGACATCCATCATTAGACATGGTAGGAAAAGGCATGCTTAACTGTATGGACCACTTGCCAGTTCTGGGGTATAAATTTCTGTGCAGAGTTTACAGAACTCTCCAGATTCTAAAAGGCATCAAGATTTTTACTGCTCTCTAGACAGCAAATCATCCCTCTTACCAAAGGAGATAGATTTATGTCCAAGAAAAGAATGCTTATCCACAAGCAGAGGAAAAAAAAAAAAAAAAAAACTCTAGCCAATCTGGAGGAGTGTTTCCCCGTTGCATCTCTTAGTAATTTCAAACACACTAGATTATTTTTCGCCCTGTTTGTGGTGTTGTTTGTTTCATATCTCAGTTTGTTTTGGATGGAAGAAGCTGAAAATATAAAATTGAGTGAATATTGGCAGAACTTCTAGAGCCTCAGAGAGAATAAATCCATTGCAATATGACTGGTTAATGAGTGCCAGGACTGATTTACCATCTACAAGATGTTGGAGAATGTAGAAAATTTGTTAAGAAAGCCAGGCAATGAGAGGAAACTGAAATGCTGACAGAACTATGTTTTTGTTAAGCTCTAACATTTTCCATCAAGCTTTCATTCATTTTCTGCTATTTAAAACCAAGGTTTGGTACCAACTTGCATAGCTATTCACTATGGATAAATTAAACTTGACTCCTTACCTAGTATTACATCAAGAATTCTAGCTGGGCTTGGTGGCACATGCCTTTAATCCTAGCACTTGAAAGGCAGAGGCAGGTGGATCTTTTCGAGTTCAAGAGTGAGTTCCAGGACAGCTAGGGCTACAGAGAGACCCTGTCTCAAAAAGACCACAAAAAAGAATATTCTAGGGCTGGAGAGATGTCTCAGCAGTTAAGAGGATTGGCTACTCTTGCAGAGGACCAGGGTTCCAATCCCAGCTCCTACATAGTGGCTGACAACTGTCTGTAACTTCAATTCCAGGGAATCCAACACTCTCTCTGACCTCTGTGGACACTGAATGACACAATTACACTTACATACATGTGGATAATACACTTATATTACACACAAAAGTAAATGAATTCTCGGTCTAAATTTGATTAAGAAATGTATGAAATGCACAAAAATTCAATTAAGAAAAGAAATAAAGATATCCTAATTAATTAATTAATGAAAGAAAGAAAGGAGTATTTAAGAAGAAATTAGTACCATTATAATGGATTGTTTTCCTACATAATGAAAAATAAAATCTCAAGCTAAATAAAATCCAGTATGGATGGAAGAAATGGGCAAGAAACTTTGGCCCTAGCTGAGGCTCAATTGGTAACTGATAGCTGCCGAGTGATGGGGAGTCTTTGCTCTTTAAAGGTGTGTCACCTTGCAGGATGACTAGGTTTCAGGGGATGGGACACACCAAGAATATGTGAGGAACTCAAATTAGACTGAACAAGACTCCAAGAGAAGGAATATAATAGTAGAGGACATGAATTTGGGAGGGAGTGGCATATTAGGATACAGATGCAGATAGCAGAGGGGTATGAATATGACCAAAATACATTGTATGAACTTCTTTTAGAAGCATTAAAATGTTTTAAAGATAATAAAAATATAACTGCTCAAACTATTAGCAATTATTTCCACTGAAATCCTCATTTAGTGTTTGAATTGCTCTTCAATATTCATTCTTTTACATTCACTCTCCCTTACTCTGATTTATGATCAAGTTATTTTCTCTATATTGAGACACATATTGCTTAAGAAATTATATGCATGCCCAAATGCCCTATTTCTTTCTGAGACATCTTTATGTTAATAAAATTATTGTTTCTTATAAGGCAAAATTTATTCCCTATAACCCCTATATAAGTATGTTTTCATCCTTTAGGTACAATAAAAATTACTAATCCCTCTTTGACATGCACTGTTTCTTTTTCTAGTGTTTTCTATATGCCAATTATTGTTCTAGTTGCCGGGATTGAAAAATAAACAAATAAACATTGAATTGGGAAAAACAAGTCTTCCCTGGCTTGACTTGCATAGGCCATAAACTTGCATCTACAGGAATCAATTAAATGTTTATAGGATTTTTTTGTAATATCACAGAGCTATGGAAACCTGGAGGCTCCAAATGGAGAGACAATAAGATAACAACTGACACAGTTGGAAAAGGAAACAAGAAATGTCAGCTGATAGTCATTGCCATGATAAAGCCATTGCCATGGCTAAGTTAAAAATAGAGGAGAAAGTATATAAACTGATGAATGCATATAAACAACATTCCAGTGAGAAAGCATGTTAACTGGGATAGCTTTTAAAGTGTGAGCACAGTATGATATGTTGGGAAGAATCAGTGAGGAACATTTGAAATTGTAGGTGGAACCCCTTTAATCACTTGCTCTGTATGAAGGTTAAAAAAGTACTAAAATTTGTTTTATTTCCAAGTTTTATTATTTAAACCAGTTGTAAATAAACAGCAGCTACCAGTTTTTAAGGGACTAACTGTGATCTTAATAAATGTAAACTAACAAATCATCCCATGTGTCACCATCAGTGAGATTTGTTCTCTGCTTTTGGATATTATTTTTGGTAAAGAACACCTGTAACCCCTAAACCTGTCTTACTCCCTATCTTTACTTTCTTGTTGGAACTCCATTTTTATATGCCTTCTTTATGTCCTACATGTAATTAACATAACACATACTTTTGTAAAATAGAAACAGGTACATGAAGCAGGATCAACAGAATTCAAATACTAATTAGTACAGAAAAGCTGACTAGTAGCATTATATTTTAATAAAATCATAATTAACACTACAAATGTGGTGATTCATGCCTTTAATCCTAGGGCTTGGGAGACTGAGGCAGCTCGCCTCCATGAGATCAAAGCCACACTGGCCTATGTAGACAGTAAAAGGCCAGTGTGTCTCCACTCCTCCAAATATACAGCTAATAATGATGCCTGTAAAAATTCACACATATTAGGATACTTTATTAAAATTCGTTTTTCCTTTTTTACTGTTTACTTCAGACATGTTGGACTCAAAGATATAATGTACCCATGATACCAGATTCAATATTAAGAATTATACCATTAACATTATGTACTTCACTTTCTACAGGAAAATGGTTGGAATTTTTCAGATTTAATCCCTTGAAATGTGTATGAATCTTCAGTAGAAAAAATTACGTACAGAAACAAAATTTAAACAAATTATTTTAAATGACCTTAATCTTTTCTGAAATTTCCTACTTGATGTCTATTTTTATGTCATTGTGGCCAGTCCACAAATTCTTAGGTATTTGATGAAATTTTACTCTGTATAAATCCGTGAAAATAGTTTTGCATGAAATGAGCATCAGAATCCAGAGACTCAATCAGGTAGATTGCTCTCCCCAATAGGAATAAGCTTTGTCAACTCTCTTTAAGGCAGGGATGGAAGAATTCACTGGCTGGGGGATAAAGTATTCATTTGTTTATTTGAGTTTCAATTTAACTTAATTCATTATCTCTGTTGATTTCGGACTCAGACTAAGTTTGCTCTGGCTTCTTCTCCCTGGTTACTAGAATGGTGATGATAGATTAGATGAATTTTCTCAGCCTTACTAACCAAAGGTGCTAACTCTTTGTAATGTTAGTTTTGTATATTTTCATATATAAGTAAATATATGTTTACATATATATATACAAACTGTATGTGATTACAAATGTACTCTTCTGTTGCTTCTTCCTATCCAGAAATCCCACTCTACTGTACCCTCATGACTGCTGCATTTCTCATTTTGAAAGTGCAACTTTACAAAAAGAGAAATGTTAGAACACAGAAAAAGCAAGCACATACCTCCCCAACACACACAGGCACACACACACACACACACACGCCGCACGCACGCACACACACACACACACACAACTACAATCTCATTCCCATGAAATTAATAAAGTAGAAAGGTAATTAATGTGATTTACCAATATTGAGAATGAATGAAGTATTCTGTTTCCTTGTACAAACTCTGAAAAATAGGACCTAATTAAATAAAATATAATGCCCAACCATAGTTAAAGCAAAACGTACAAAAGTGGGTCCAAATCACTTAAGAAAGCAGTTCAAGTGATCTCTTGATATTTGAGCTTGTATTTATTTAATTGCCATTCATTGTTTTGAAATATTTCACATTTTATATGAATGTTATGTTAAAATAATATAATAAAGCTTCCCAAATACCTCAGGCAAGGTATCCTGAACATCCCTTTACTTCCTCCATAAAGTTTAAAAATGAGTTTATAACTTTAAGCTAAGAGGATACCTATGGGTAAAAGGGTGCTGAGGTAAAGAAGGCATGAGATCTGCCAGGAAGATGGTCAGCACTTTGAAGAGAATGGGTATTTCCTAAAGCCCTATAATGTTACCGTGTAAGCCCAGAAGTTGGCTGGATATTGAGCAATCATTTCAGTAAAGTGCAAACTCTGCCAGTAAGATATACTGAAGTGAAAACCAAGGAGATATGGATTCATATTTATCCATATTTATTGTTAATGCTTCAAATATTTTCCTATATGTAAAATCGAATGTACTTATGGAAGACTCTCTGGGAAACACTAAGTTTTTACAGAGTTCTTTTTTTTTTTTTCTACTGCCCTGACTCCAAGTTTCATATAGGGATCAAGTGAAATAAGAGAAAAAAAAATAACATAAATAGACAGGTTATTAGAATTAAGACTATTTCCTTTGATTCTTGTTTCTGTGGCTCTGGTTTTGCTGTACACAGTGCCACTGAGAAGCATGATTCTCGTACTGCCAAGAATCTTGACTGATCAAGAATAACAAGTTAAAGTATTGCATATATCATCATGCATGGAACTCACCCAGGCCCCCAACAGTGCTTATTTCTGCATAAATTCACCCATTTGGATTTTTATCAATGTCAGGATACCTAGTTAATTTCCCTTACTTTACTACCGGGCTTCACAAGTCCAGGTTAACATTTGGCTTGTGTCCAGCATCAAAAACACATGTGTATGATATCTAGTGTACAAAATTCATTTGCAATTAGTACAGGACACACACACACACATACACACACACACACACACACACACACACACACACACTCGTGCAAGCTTCCAAATTTAAGAACAAAGGGCTTTTATTAAGGGTGACCAACCTAACTACTTTCCTTTCTTTGGAGTCATTTCCAGTCATTGTTGGGTGGGGTGATTAAGAATTGATTATTTAATTCTGACTTTATCCTCAGAGGTTGCACTTAGGGCAAAATGAATATTGGATAACTAGGTAATGGAAGTTCTCCCAAAGGGAATTAGAGCTTTATTTCAAAGTAGGTTAAGTGCCATGATAAATACACTGAGAACATATCATCCACTGTGTTATCAAAAGATATGAACAACTTGACAAGAAAGATGAAAATTCTTGAAATGTTTGCCACAAACTAATGCAGTTTCAGCCTCCTTTCAAGGCATGGTTGCATGAAATGTTCAGGAAGAGTGTCTCAATAGACAAATTGTTTCTGTTTTTATTTTCATTCTTGCTCTGATTGCAATCTAGCAGAGTATCATGTGCAGGTCAGAAGAGAATAACTTGGAAATGATAAAGTACTCCCAGGATCCCAGAGCTAAGTGGGCCCCACACATGTTCAGCTTCTGATTTTCTGGTTTTCTGGAAATGGTAAAACCTTTGTTTCACAGTAATTGAGGGAGGGACAATAGGTGATGTTGCGAGATGGCAGCTGTACTGAGCCTACCTTAGGATACCATCTTGCAGAAAAGCAGCAATGTTAGCTTTGAAGACAAATTACAAGGCTAGAGAGGAGCTGATTCTCTTCTTATGCATTCTGTTTATCTCCTTCAGATTGGCAGAAATTTTTCCTTCAAAAATGCAAGAATAATTTATTTCAATATTTAAAAACATATTTTCAACGTATTTAAATGCAACCTGAGTCTACCCACAGAAATTTCCTGCTTTCCCAACACTTGCAAACATAGTTAATCAACATTATGTAATGAATGCAAATAATTTTCTCAAAAGGGTCCCATATCTTTTCACTTCAGAGATTGTCAAATTATTAACAGGATTTCTCAGTATTTCCAAAATAACATTTCCTTTACTGATGACAAGTTAACACTTTCTAGGTATGAGTGAAATTAGACAGTATCAGTGGTTGCAATATTTTTTCCACAAAATGAAACTAGAATAGTCTGAAGCCCATTAAATAACACACTTTTTAATACAATGTGACATACTAACAAATTTCCTTTTATTCCATGCAAACATATAATTATTCACACTAAATGTAAATCCTGTGTACAAAGTAACTGATTTTACAATATTACTCAGTTTACCTAAAGCAGAACAAGAGGAAATTTGAGCATGCATAGAATAAAACAATTAAAATATGATTAGAAGGAGCATGATTTATAAAAGTATAAAAAGAGTATTAGAAATCCAGTAATTCATAAATAATGAAGACAATATAGGAGCTCTGGCTAGAGTACAAAGCATTTAAATGCACCTACTTTCACTCACAGATTGAATAACTCTTCTTCTCAGAAATCTGTAAGCAAATGTGCTTCTTCTTTCCCATACTGTGATAGGCCCACTTCTCCATTATTTATTGAGACCTAGGTGATATGACTGGAGATGTATCTGTCTCCCAGAACTCAAACCTCTTGGGATGACTGATCAATTTCAATGTTGATAGTGTTTTAAACCACAAAGGGAAAACCTACCCAGCTTCTCATTTGGTCTGAAATTCTTGGAGTCTAAGCCTTCTTTTTGTAAGAAATATAGAAATCCTGGTGGGATTTCTGCAATTCAACATGAAATCATGCTAATGTACACTGAAAAAAATCTGTGGAAGTAAATATAAATTATCAATTGCCATAGCATCCACAATATTTAAAAGCTTTATACCTTGGACGTTGGTTCATTATTCTCATATTTATTTTTCTGTGATCTCAGGAAAGCTGTACATTTGATTAGTCAAATTCTATAACATAAGGTTAATAAGTCATATGATATTTTGTGAAGATTAGGCTAAGGAATCAGGATATTATTTTCCATACATTACCTAAATGATAGATCACAGGACTCAAGAAAACACTAATATTAGATTTCTACCAAAAAGTTATTGTATTAAACTCACTCCTAATGTCTTATTGTTATACCCAGAGGTTAATGTATTTCTCATATCTTAACTGTGAAGTTCCTTCATCTAGCAAATGGTAATTAACAGAAAATAATACAGAGATACCCAAAAGGCTAATGTACAGAGAACAAGAGACTGCAGAGTTTGCAGCCCTGAATAGGACATCTCTATCAAACTTTGTCATCCTAAAGTTTCCAGGGATCATTTTGGAATAGTGGGCAAAAATATTGTAAGAGACTGAGGTGGTAAAAAAACCACAAGGAAAAAGAGTTTTCCAGACAGCTGGTCCCTTCTTCATATGAAATCACAGCAATGGTGACAGTATGCACGTCTCATGTAAGCTCAAACCATAAAACAACCCAGCATAGTCATGGGAAAGTGGAGAAAACATCCTAACCCATTTATAAAAATTGATGTCAGGGGAGTAGAGGGACAGTCAAGTACAAGGATGGGGTTCTTGGGAGAATAGCCAGGCAACAGTGAATGGAGCCACACTGAAGGATACTGGGAGATGCAAAGTAGATTCTATATAATAGAATACATTAATTATGGTGGTGGCAATAAATCAAGGTTTATATAGGCCTGGTAATCTAAATACAATAAAATTAAATTGAATAAAAATCATAAACATTCAATAATTATGTTTAAAGAAAAGAATGGCAGAAGTAATAAAAATAATTGATTACACCATATTAATACTTACTATTTCTGTTCCCTATCTGATTTTTTAAATTGTTTCCAGAAAGAAAAAAAAGAAATGTCACATAATATGACTAGAATGATGCACAGAAGCAGTTAATACCTTTGAGTGGCAATGTCTATATGGATACGATTGTTAAAAATACAGAATCTGTTAGTTGGAAATCTGAAATATTCTGCTACAACAAAATGAACAGAGCACCATTCTCCACAAATTAAGCATAAGTAACATTAAATATGGAAAGGCAACAGAGGCTTCCTTCAAAATTCATTTGTATATCAGAAGTTACTGGTTGCTAAGAAGGAAACGGTGTAAATTTAAGTTAAAAAAAAAAAAAACAACAACCATTCATAGAAAAGAAAAATTCAAAAGTGTAAAAAGCTACCAAGTCTCCTTCACAAAAATTTAATACACTGAGGAAATGAAATAGGCAGGAGAGATGGTTCAGTATTAAAACTGCCTGAAACCCTCAGCTTAGTCACCAGGACTCACATGGTATAAGGAGATATCCAACTCAGCCAGTAGCCCTGTAACCTTGTGATCTCCGTGAACTAGCTGTGGCCCACAAGAGTTCACAAACAGAATGAATGGATGAATAAATGAATGCATGAATGAATGAATAAGTAATAGATGACAGATAGATAAATAGATAAATCATAGATAGATGGATGATAAATAGATAATAGAAAAGATAGATAGATGATGGATAGCAATATAGATAGATGATAGATAGGTGATAGATAGATAGATAAATAGATAGATAAGAAATTAATGAAAAATGAGAAAGAAAAACACAAGAACTATGAAAAGAAAGAATTAATAAAATTGGGAGGAAACATCATAGATGAAAAAAGCAAACAAGTATAAATTTCTAGACCTGAACAGACCTGTGTATACAAATTAGAAAGTGTCATCCTGAAGGTCAGAAAGATAAATTAAAATACATGTCAGAGGTGTTTTGCTTCTCATCCACCTGTGCCCCTTNGTTTTTTTTTTTTTGTTTGTTTGTTTGTTTGTTTGTTTTTTTCTTTTTTTTATTTTTGGTGTAAGAATACATTACCTGGGTTGGAGAGCACCTACTGCTCTTGCAGAAGACCGGGGTTCAATCCCTAGCATTGACATGGTGGCTGAGAACTGTCTTTAGCTCCAGTTCCAGGGGAATCCGATGCCCTCTTCTGACCTCTGTGGCATTGCATGACATGGGCACACAAACATGCATGTAGACAGTACATTCGTACTCATAAAAATAAATAGGGGCTGGAGAGATGGCCTAGCGGTTAAGAGCACCGACCGCTCTTACAGAGGACCTGGGTTTGATCCCCAGCATCCACATGGCGGCTGAGAACCGTCTTTAACTCCAGTTCCAGGGGAATCTGACGCCTTCTTCTGACCTCCGCGTCACTGCACGACACGGGTGCACAGACCTGCATGCAGACAGTGCATTCATACGCATACAAAATAAATAAAATATTTAATAAATAAATAAAGTAATTAATTAATAAAAAAGAATACATTATATGCATATGTGCAAGTCTAACTTTGAATTCCGTAAGCATGGAGGTCAGAAGAGAGCATAGGATGCCCTAGAACTAGAGTTAAGTACAATTGTTAGCTCCCATGTGGGTGTCACAAATCGAACCTGTACTTCTGCAGTGTTTTTAATGCAGATATTGCATATCCTTTGTAATTATTTGAGTTTTTACATTAAAATGTCAGTAATTCCCTTCTGTATCCCTGAAAATTTATAAACTGTCTAGTGTTGTTAGTTTATATTTCAAATATTCCACAATGCATATTTTTTCAGGGGGGGTGAATTTGGAGAGGAGTGATTCTAGATATATGAAAATTAATATCTAAACTGTACTAAGCCCTTTTGTTAAAGCATATAGCTATCAGTTATGTTAAATATACTTTGTATCCTTTTCATTATGGTTCAACTAACTTCATGTATGCCAGTATGATTATGTTTAACATTATCTTACATTTGTATATCTAAAACCTTAATAATAATATCAACTTTTGTTTTAAGAAAACATTTTAAGATGGTTTTATATGTTAAAAATTTACAGATGGACTGGAGAGTTGGCTCAGTGGTTAAAAGATCACTGGCTGCTCTTACAGAGGACCCTGGTTCCATTCCCAGCACCCACATAGTTTCTAATAACCCTCTGTGACTCCTGTTCCATGGGATCCAACACCCTCTTCTGAGCTACATGGGCATTGCACGACATGAGTGCACTTACATACATGCAGGCAAAGTATTCTTACACATAATATAAAAATTTTAAAGAAATAAATTTACAGGCAATAGATACATGACCTTTCGGGCATAGCAACTACTAGTAATGTGGTGAAATTAATGACAAATCCATTCCCATTCTTTGACAGGAGAGAGTTTGAGCACGTAGGATGACTTAGGCTACCAGAAATTCTTACATGGAAAATCACTTCAAAGGTACTGTATTAATGCAACCATTTGGATCAACAAAAGATAAATTTATCTAAATATATATATATATATATATATAAAATATATATATATATATATATATATATATATATATATTTAGACATGTTACTCTGAGGCAACTTCATTTAAAAATATAAAAAAATCTTAATTCACATACAGATCTGGTTTTCCTAATAGGCAAATTATTTTGATGATTCCGCTTAACTATTTATCAGTTGGAATAAACATTTAAACTAAAGGGTCCAATTTCACATGGCTTAGATATCCATATGAAAACTACAGTGGTTGGTTTGATTGTGATGTCATACCAAATAATGCTAGCCCATAACATACTTCCAGGAAACTATTAGTACAGAAAACACTTTAAAATTTGTTTTTCATTTAGAAAAATGCTTTGGTTTCCTGTGAGTTTGCATTCTCCCATATAAGTTATTTTTGCATGATAAACATATAAAAATGTGATTTTTTTTCATGATTCTTGGTCAGGTAATTAGTTTGATCTCATCTAAGCAGTTTTGCTGGTCTCACCTGAGGTGGTGGAGAGTAACACATGTGATTACTGTCATGTCAGCCCACAGGACAAAGTGTGAGCCACAAGGTAGGCTTGGTGTGCTGGTTAGCTGGTTGATTCACCTTTCAATATGGCTTCTTTTTCTCCAGATGGTTAGTCATGATTCTATGCATTGTGGTTTCCATGTTTTGTGGTCAGACCTGAATTTCAGGAGTTTTGTTGAGATGTAAGTTCATCACTACTGCAGCATCTCTTTCCCTGTGTCCTGTTGGTCTCCAGTTGCTACAGTGAAACCTCTGGTTCAAAATCTTGGGAGCACATTTGCTATTTTTATTTAGTGCAAAATGTGAAAATTTTGTCATTTTAAATTATGATACATGGCAAACTTCACTCTAATTCCATCCATGTTCCTAGAAAGTGGATTCAGAGTCCTCAATATATGGTAGCAGAAGACCTGGTTTTCATATCTGATTTACCCTTCCCATTCATCATTCTCTAATTTTTGTCACATGCCAGGGTATATGTTTTTCTATTTTAGACCTCTGTATTACATTATTGCAGGCTTTATTAGGAATAGAATTTATGTAATGTTCTGTTTGTTATCATGAATAGTGATTTAGTATGTGCAAGGTAAACAAAAAGAATACTCTCAACAGATTAAACTTAACACCATGAAAACAGAGAAAAACACACCAGCAATTTTAAGAAATGTGTTAGAAAACTTTCAAGAAAGATATTTCAGAAAATATTAAGGATGTAAAATATCAGCCAAGGAAAATAAAATGAAAAATAAGAAATGAAACTGCCAAATATTAGTATATATAGAGATATTTAGATAGATAATAGATTATAAATGATAGATAGATGGAAGTTAGATGGCTGTTAGTATATATAACATATATATATATATATATATATATATATANGGGTGGGGAGGGAAGGGGATAATATGCCTGAACTGAATTGGGACAATGATGTATGAAATACACAAAGCATCAATAAAAAAAAAAAACAGAATTGAACACAGAAAAAAAAAAAAGAATTGAACACAGAAAAAAGAAAAATACATGTCAGATTACCCCACTTAGAAATGTCAAAATACATTTATCCAGTTTTTCCAGGGGAAAAAGATATGAATGTGTATAAAATAAAAATGCAGTATCTAGAATCTTGATCACCTTGAAACTGTGTTTTTTAAATTCCAAGATTAAATGTCTAGATTTGTATTTTTTTTTTAGAAACCAGCCAACAAACCACAGCAACAACAAGAATCAAGTGTAGATTAAATGCAAACAAAATTTAAATTCTCAGATAATTTGCTGTTAGGCATGGATTCATCCAGACTATGAAGTGTCTGTCTTGGGGTACAGTCATTCACAAAAACAGCTGGTTGGTGATATTCCTGATAACAAAATAGGGTGCTTCAAACCCTCATTTGCACTTCACCAATAAGTAGCTGGAGAATGGGAGAATGGAGAAAGCTAACAAATAATGAATTAAAGAAAGAAAAGAAGACATGAATTAGAAACAAGTAGCCCAACCCTGCTAGAAAGGAAAGGAATGGCTAGGTGTGTGGTTTGAGAAATATCTTTGTGAAAGAAAGCACTCGTCGTTTATTCAAGGAGTAAAGCATATTGGATAAAGAACTAAAAGTCATAAACTATATATCTACAAGGAAAGAAATGAAAACAATGATTCCCAGTTGTGGTTCATCATCTTGTGACAAGTTTTACATTTCCAAAGATGAATTTGGTAATAAATTAATAAGAGACACTATAGACTAAAAAGGGAATTAATGTAAACTAGTGCAACTTAAAAGAAAAAAGAAGACAGAAAAATGACATGATGCACATGTGTGGCTTTACTTTTAAGAAGATTTACATTACAATAATAATGATTTAATGATAGATGTTAATCAAACCCAAAGTCACATATTAGGATAAAGGGTAAAAGTCAAGTATGTGACCAGAATGGTGATATATCTATGGATGATAAATCCTTTTAATCCACAGTAGGAAATCAATGGGAAAACATGTAAAATTGCACCATCCCAAAGTTTTAGTGTGCTGCTTGAGAGGAAAAGTATTTTAAAGAAACACTAGAAAGTTTGAGAGTAGACTGAGATGAGAAGTGGGGGTCGTATAGTGGAATATATATACATATGTATATATGACCTCATATATATATATATATATAATATATTTATATATATATTATCTATATAATAATAAAAAAAAAAAAACATAAAAATAAAATATAAAAAAATCTTAATTCACATACAGATCTGGTTTTCCTAATAGGCAAATTATTTTGATGATTCCGCTTAACTATTTATCAGTTGGAATAAACATTTAAACTAAAGGGTCCAATTTCACATGGCTTAGATATCCATATGAAAACTACAGTGGTTGGTTTGATTGTGATGTCATACCAAATAATGCTAGCCCATAACATACTTCCAGGAAACTATTAGTACAGAAAACACTTTTAAATTTGTTTTTCATTTCAGAAAAATGCTTTGGTTTCCTGTGAGTTTGCATTCTCCCATATAAGTTATTTTTGCAGATTAAACCTATAAAAAATGTATTTTTTTTCATGATTCTTGGTCAGGTAATTAGTTTGATCTCATCTAAGCAGTTTTGCTGGTCTCACCTGAGGTGGTGGAGAGTAACACATGTGATTACTGTCATGTCAGCCCACAGGACAAAGTGTGAGCCACAAGGTAGGCTTGGTGTGCTGGTTAGCTGGTTGATTCACCTTTCAATATGGCTTCTTTTTCTCCAGATGGTTAGTCATGATTCTATGCATTGTGGTTTCCATGTTTTGTGGTCAGACCTGAATTTCAGGAGTTTTGTTGAGATGTAAGTTCATCACTACTGCAGCATCTCTTTCCCTGTGTCCTGTTGGTCTCCAGTTGCTACAGTGAAACCTCTGGTTCAAAATCTTGGGAGCACATTTGCTATTTTTATTTGTGCAAAATGTGAAAATTTTGTCATTTTAAATTCATGATACATGGCAAACTTCACTCTAATTCCATCCATGTTCCTAAAAGTGATTCAGAGTCCTCAATATATGGTAGCAGAAGACCTGGTTTTCATATCTGATTTACCCTTCCCATTCATCATTCTCTAATTTTTGTCACATGCCAGGGTATATGTTTTTCTATTTTAGACCTCTGTATTACATTATTGCAGGCTTATTAGGAATAGAATTTATGTAATGTTCTGTTTGTTGATCATGAATAGTGATTTAGTATGTGCAAGGTAAACAAAAAGAATACTCTCAACAGATTAAACTTAACACCATGAAAACAGAGAAAAACACACCAGCAATTTTAAGAAATGTGTTAGAAAACTTTCAAGAAAGATATTTCAGAAAATATTAAGGATGTAAAATATACAGCAATGAAAATAAAAAAAAAATAAGAAATGAAACTGCAAATATTAGTATATATAGAGATATTTAGATAGATAATAGATTATAAATGATAGATAGATGGAAGTTAGATGGCTTTTAGTATATATATAACATATATATTAAATATATATATATTTATACAGAGAGAGAGAGAGGAGAGCAGAGAGAGAGAGAAGCGAGAGAGCGAGAGAAGGGAGAGAGAATGGAATCATCATTTTGTGTTTGCAAGTGTTAAATGAAAAAGAATACTGTTATTTCTTGGCTTTTAATTATTGTACTCATCACTTCTTAGTAGGTTTTATTTCTGGGAATTGGAAGGCATCTGGCTGTTGGCAGAAATGACCTATAATGTCCTAGGATTTTTAACAAAAAAGACATGAGCCTCTAATATCCCAGGAATATTAACAAATAAACGACATGAACTGGTGCATACTATACTACTTTTGAAAAAAGTCCATTATTATACTCATTAAGTAATTCAGACCATATGCACATAATCCAGAGACTTGGGAGAGTGAAATGAAGATGAATCATAGACTGAGGTCCAGAAGATAAAATTAAAAGATGTTAAAGTAGAGCAAACTTAAAGCAAAGGTTTTATTGGATAATGTGAGAGCAGGAAGTGGGAGCAAAAAGAGCCATTTACTAGGAGCTAAAACATTGAATGATTTAGAGTCATACAAAGGGACACACTTAGAAGCAGTGGACTGAAACCGGGGGAAATGAAACTTTTGCCCATCAGTGGAATGTTGCTAACATCAGGGATATAATGAAACTCTCTCCCTGGAGACCTTCTTCATCTGACATATAACTTTTCAATCTTAAAAGCCAAAACCTCATCTGACCCTGTGGCATCCCTGCTCCCATACCTATGTATTTCTCTGGCAGAATGAATTATGTTTTCCAGCCATACAGACATTTACACTTAGCCGTGTGTTTTGCATTCCATAAAACAATTATCCCAGTAGTACATACAATAACAACCAAATTCATGGTCATCATCAATAAAAAATATTAAGACTAATCCTACCAAAATCAGTACTAATATGGTGGGTTAATTTTCTTACCATTTAAGTATGTGAAAAGTCTCTTATATGTTAACTTCAAGACTCCAGGTTGTTTTGTAGAAAGATTAATTTTATTCTTGAAAATTTATCATTTCTTTATTCACAGAAAATCATAATTACATTGTCAGCTTCATATCTACAGAAAATTAAACAGATTAAACAAATTAAACAAAGCATCCTGGAATTAATAACTTTGTGGTATTTGAATATATACATTTGGAACTTTGTAGATAGGAAAGGAGCAAGCAGGGATACAGTTTCTGATTAGAAACTATTGATTAATTTTGAATTTTAGAGATCTTATACATGAGACAAGGTGCCTAATTTCTCTTCTAATTTCTCTGGAAATTATTAAAGCCTTGTCATAATTACAATCCCTTTCTTGCTCATAGATCCTGGAAATAACTAGTGTTTCTTACAATAGTGGTTTATGAAACCAATAGGATTTAATGCAAATATGATTTCTAAAAACAATTTTAAAGGTATTGAAGTGGCTGATTGAGATTTTCTAGATATACTGGGCAATGACATTTGGGTACAGGAAACAATACATTCCAAATGAGGAACTGAACCAAACACTAAATTTCAAAATGAATGTTGTTAATACCATTCTCATCAAGCCCAATACCAAAAAACAAACTATAAATAGGAATTCAAAGAAGAAATTATATTTTTTGTATTGTGTAAGATTGCTAGGAGTCACCCATGAATGAAATTTTGAGTGAATTTAAACCAGCCAGTGCTTTGAATTTAAAAGGATTTTCATCTGTGTGTTAAGAATATACTTTAGGGAACAAGAACAACAAAAAATGCTGGGTGGGGGGTGCACGCCTTTTAATCCTAGCACTTGGGAGGCAGAGGCGGGTGGATCTTTGTGAGTTCAAGGCCAGCCTGGTCTACAGAGTGAGTTCCAGGACACTTGAGGCTACAGGGAGATGCTGTCTTGAAAAGAAATATGATATATATATATATAATATAATAATTAATATATATATAGGATATATATATGCACTTTAGGGATCTGTAGAGATAGTACAACCTTAAGAGAAATTTTTCTCTTGCAGACAACCCAGCTTCAACTCCCAGATCCTGAATGGAAGCTCACATCTCTCTGTAGCTCTAATTCTGGAAATCCAACACCTAATTCTGGATTTCATGAACATTTCCCATATGTTTGAACACACATTCATACAGCCAAACCATTTTACACATAAGGTATAACACATTATTTTTGTCTTTTCAAGACAGGGTCTCCTTGTAGCCCCAGCTGTCCTGGAACTTACTCTGTAGACCAGGCTGGCTTTGAACTCACAAAGATCCACCTGCATCTACCTCCCAAGTGCTAGGATTAAAGGTGTGCACCACCATGCCTGGCTAAGGCATAACACTTTTTAAAAGGAAATACTTTTCTAAGTACCTCAATAATCCATTTCTCATAGAGTGCTATTTTAGTTTTGGTTTGGTTTGGCTTATAGCAATTTGGTTTGTTTGCAGCAGTACTGAGTCCCAAACCCAGGGTTCATGTTAGAGAAGTTGCTGATAGCTATATCCCTACCCTTATATTATAGGTTTATGGAAAAAACCTAAACCTTAGATATTAAGGATTAGATATTAGATATTAGAATCCCAAAGTACTTGAAAAATTTTGATATGGCTTAAAAATAGAATCACAATCAAGTTTTACATCGCTGCTTGTTGATGCACAGCTTGACAAATCTTTAAAGTTTACTTGAAATTATTAAAGATATACATCGACAAGCTGGGTGTGGTGGCATGCTTTTTTTAATTCCATCACTCAAAAGGCAGAGGGTGGTGATGTAGACGCAAACATCTGTGAGATGGAGTCTAGCCTGGTCTACATAAGGGACTTCCTTGCCAACTGTTTCCACAGGGAGAATATGTCTCAAAATGAAAAAAAAGGACATACATTAATTTTTATCACAGTTCTTTAATAGAAGTCATTATATTTTTGCATCTCTCAGCATATTTATTTATGTATTTAAATTTATTTATTATTTTTTATGTGTACGAGTGTACTGTCTGCATGTAGGTTGGTGCACCCGTGTTGTGAAATGCTGCAGAGGTCAGAAGAGGGCCTTGGATTCCCCTGGAACTGGAGTTAAAGGCGGTTCTCAGCTGCCATGTGGATGCTGGTAATAGAGCCTGGGTCCTCTGCAAGAGCAGTTGGTGCTTTTAACTCCTGAGCCATCTCTCTAGCCCCCCCATCAGTATATTTAAGTGGGTTTGATAATGTAGATATTAAAATAAATCTAATGGTATTAATTTTAGGGTTTGATAGAGGTATGATATCTGGCCATTGCAAGAATTACTTCAAGTACATAAATGTGCTATTAAACCTTCCCTTTGATTTTCAAAATTTCTTTATCTTGTAAGATGATTCTTATTTTATCAGAAAGTGTTCATTACATGTTATTTTAAAAAGTCTAAAAACATCTAAGTAGCATTTATTCTCTCTACTCTATGTGACATTTGAATACATTTAGAGAGTTCTTTCAGAAAGCACATCTTTATTGATCTATTCAGTATCTCTCCAAAGTCTGCCTATTTGGGGTGATTTTGGTGAATCACATTTTATGGTGAAAAATGTGGTAGTGAGATGTATACATGAAGGATCAGAAGCACAGTGCTAGTATTTTCCATCCATAGTGCATGTACCATCACCACTGCTGTGAGGTGATTTATTTTCTCATGTTATATTTAAGAATGTTTGGGAGCTCCAGTCTTCAGGGACAGTGAGGCAGTAGCCAGATGCACAGCAACTTCCACAGCAGGCCCAATAAGAAGAGGCCCACCCCACTGGGAGCTTGGAACTTCAGGAATACTGAGGCAGCAGCCAGCTGCACAATGATTCCTCCTGCAAGCACTGTAAGAAGTGGTCCACACTTCTGGGAGCTAGGTTCTTCAGTGACACTGAGGAGGTAGTCAGCTGCCTCACTGCTTCAGCAGCAGGCCAGATAAGAAGAGGTCCATGCAGTTGGGAGGTCCAATGAGTCTTCAGGGACACTGAGGCAGCAGTCAGGTTACTGGTGCAAGGGCTAAATCACCCCCTGCCCTCAGTCAAAGTAAAGGAACAGGCCTACATCACAAGGAAGAAACACCTGAAATTCACATCAGATTATAACCAAAACAAATCAAACCTAGATGCAAAAAGCACAGGGAAAAATCAACAGCATGGGAAAAGCAAATAAGAAATCTCCCCAAAACTCTATCAGTCTTATGGAGGACCCCAACAATGAGATCTCCCTTGAGGTAACCGAGATACAGATCTTAAAAGAACAATCATAGATATACTCAAAGAAATCAAGGACCTAAAGCGAGAGAATGACCAACTCTGGAAGGAAATGGAACCCTGAAAAACAAAAAACAAACAAACAAACAAAAAAACTCTGGTTAAAATGAAAAAGGAAACCAAAAATCTAAAAGGGGAAAATAGTCAACTCTGAAAGGAAATGGAAATACTAAAGGAATCTCAAGCTGAAATGAAAAACGGAAATCGAGCACTTATCCAATCAACAGGAAAGGACAATAAAAAAATCTCAGTAACAGAATGCCTGAAGCAGAAAATAGAATATCAACCTTAGAAGATAATGTGGAAGAACTGAAGAGCTCAAGCAAAGACTATGAAAAAAAAAAAACAAAACAAAACAAACAAACCCCACAGGAGTGGAATAATCAGGAAATTGGGACACCATGAAGAGACCAAAACCTCCACATCATAGGTATAGAAGAAAGATAAGAATCTCTGGACAGTGGTATGGACCAGATCTTCAACAGAATTACAGAAGAAAATTTCCCCTAAATGAAAAANAAAAAAAAAAAAAAAAAACCCACAGGAGTTAAATAATCAGGAAATGTGGGACATCATGAAGAGACCAAACCTCCACATCATAGGTATAGAAGAAAGATAAGAATCTCTGGACAGTGGTATGGACCAGATCTTCAACAGAATTACAGAAGAAAATTTCCCCTAAATGAAAAAAGACATACCCATACAAGAAGCACATAGAATACCAAGTAGACAAGTTCAGAAAAGAAACTTCCCACACCATATCATAATCAAAACTCTAGATGCCCAAATCAAAGACAGAATACTGAAAGCCACAAGAGAAAAACAGCAGGTTACATACAAAGGAAAAACCATCAGAATTACAGCTGATTTTTCAACACAAAGGATGAAAGCCAGAAGAGCTTGGACCTCAGATAACCAAAGCAACCATGAGTAAAAAGAGCAACACAGGGGGTATTGCCATACCAGATTTCAAACTATATTACAGGGATATAGCCATAAAAACAGCCTGGTATTGGCACAAAAACAGACCCATAGATCAATGGAGCAAAATGGAGGTTCTAAACCTGAGCACATCCATTTTCAGCCACGTCGTCTATGAGAAAGGCGCTAAGAAGACTCAATGGAGGAAAAACAGCATCTTCAGCAAATGGTGTTGGCATAATGGGATCACTGCTTGTAGAAGAAAAAAACGAAACCCCTACCTCTCACCATGTACAAAAATCAACTCCAAATGTATCAAAGACCTCAATGTGAAACCTGAAAGTCTGATAATGATAGAAGAAAATATTGGTAGTAACCAACAAGTCATATGTGTAGGAAAAGACTTTCTAAATCAGACATCAGCTGTGCAAACAATAAGGTCAACATTTGACAAATGGGAAGTAATTAAACTCAAGAGCTTTTGTACAGCAAAAGGAAAAATCAAAGAAATTATGAGAAAACCCACAGAGTTCGAGGAAACCTTAACCAGTGATACATCTGATAGAGCACTAACATTCAAAGTGTATAAACTACTCAAAAAATAAAAGAGGAAGAAAACAAATGGAGTAAAAGATGTAGTAAAGACCTGAACAGAGACTTCACAAATGAAGAAGTAAAGATGACTGAGAAACATCTTAAAAAGTGTGCAATATCGCTAATATGTAAGGACATGCAAATTAAAACCACTTTAAGATTTCATCTTACTCCAGTAATACTAGCTGTTATCCAGAAGACAAAGGATAACAAATGCTGGAGAGGTTGTGGGGAAAGGGTAACATCCATCCACTGCTGGTGGGAATGCAAACTTTTGAAACCCCTATGAAAAGCTGTGTGGAGAACTCTCAAGAAACTGAAAATGAGCCTACCATCTGACCCAGTCATACCCCTCCTGGGTTTATACCCACAAGACTCATCCTATAGCAGAGATACATCCACATATATGTTTATTGCAGCTCTGTTCACAATAGTAAAGAGCTGGAATCAACTCAAGTGTCCTTCAACTGATGAGTGGATAGAGAAAATGTGGTATATCTATACAATGGAATTCTATGCAGCAGTAAAGAAAGATGACATCATGAACTTTGCAGGTAAATGGATGGAACTTGAAGCTATTATGCTAAGCAAAGTAACACAGTCCCAGAAAAACAAACGATGAATGGTATACATCATTTGGATGCTAGCACCAAATCCATAGTTGAAAAGCAAGCTGAGAAAAGAGAATGTTATATTTCTTTTTATCTGAAGGCAACTATGTTGTTATAATGCGAATTCTTTAACAGGCTCTAGAATTAACTGACCACTAATTTTCAGACTTTGTAATTGTGGTGTATATATGGAGGGTATGTATTCATATATTAGAGTAATATAAAATTAAAGGGAAAATCGAACTTCTAAACACATTTTGGAATTAGCATACAGTTTATTTTCAAAGGTCATAATTTTGCTATATATGTGATATATATCACATATATTTTCCCTTTAATTTTATATTACTCTAATGTATGAATGCCTAAACACCATACATATACCACAATTACAAAGTCTGAAAGTAAGTGGTCAGTTAATTTTAGAGCCCATTAAGGAAATCACATTATATCAGCATAGCTGCCTTCAGATAAAAAGAAATATAACATTAACATTTTTCAACTTGCCTTTCAACTAGGGATTTGGTGCAAGCATCCACAAATGCAGGATTCAAATCGTCCTTTGTTTTTCTGAGACTTTATTATTTCACTTAGCATAATGGCTTCAAGTTCATCCATTTACCTGCAAAGTTCATGATGTCCTCTTTCTTTACCATTTCATAGAATTCCATTGTGTAGCTGTACCACATTTTCTCTATCCACTTGTCAATTGAGGGACACTTGGGTTACTTCCAGCTCTTTGCTATTGTGAAGCAAGGTGCAATAAACATAGATGTGCATGTGCTTTTGCAGTAGGATGAGTCTTGTGGGTACATACCCAGGAGTGGTATGACTGGGTCACGTGATAAGCTCATTTTCAGTTTCTTGAGATTTCTCCACACCACTTTCCATAGGGGTTCCACAAGTTTGCATTACCACCAACAGTGGATGAGTGCTCTCCTTTCCACACAACCCCTCCAAAGTTTGGTATCCTTTGTTTTCTGGATAATAGCTAGTTTTCCTGGAGTAAGATGAAATCTTAAGGTGGTTTTAATTTGGATTTCCCTTAATATTAGTGATACTGAACACTTTTTAAGATGTTTCTCAGTCATCTTTACCTCTTAGTTTGTGAAATCTCTGTTCAACTCTTTACTCCATCTTTTGAGTGGGTCATTTCTTTTCTTCCTCCTTTATTTTTTGAGTAGCTTATACACTTTGGATGTTAATGCTCTATCAGTTGTATCACTGGTGAAGGTTTCCTCCCACTATGCGATTTTTCTCTTAACTTTATTGATTGCGTCTTTTGCTGTACAGAAGCTCTTGAGTTTAATAAGGTCCCATTTGTCATTCGTTGACCTTATGTTTATACAACTGCTGTCTGATTTAGAAAGTCTTTTCCTATGCCAATGTCTTGTAGGTTACAGAAAACATTTTCTTCTATCATTATCATANAGACATGGAGTTCAAGAGTTAGGAAAGTTGCCATACTTCTTGGACGACATATTTTGTTCTTGCAAGCTTATGGTCTAACACAGTATAAGTTATTTGCTTATCCGGGCATTACACCCTGACAACACACCTTAGAAACTCTCACTATAGTAAAGTTGCTAACCAAGAATACAACAGCTCAGCTACCAGCCTAGCGTTACTGTAGATGCGTAACAACCGTGGAAGCCAGATATGGACAATGAGTAAGAAACAATCGCACTCCAACTAAGCAAATCAGGTCCATGTGTGCTGTCTCGGAGTTTGTAGTTGCCGGCCGACAATACACAGGCAGTTGAGAGTTGTTCGCACTGCTTTGGACAGAACTGGGCATATTCATTTTTTGGGTCAACAAGCAGACAATTGCACTCCTTAACGAAACCCTCAAATCGTACGTGTGGACTGACCTGACGGGGGCTGGATACATGACGACACGAGGCGAGGAACGGGAGAGGCGGGTGGGACCGGGGCGGGCAGCCTGGAGGCTCATCTATATTATAGGAGCGAAGAGGGGAGAAGAAATAAAGGAGGGAAAAAGAAAAGGAGAGGCGTCAGGGGGTCCAGTAGGTCTGCGCATTCGCTGAAGATAACCCTACGTAGACTACAAGTAGTGAATTACAGTACATAATCACAAACAAGTTGCACCAGCAATGCCAAATACTGTGTGAGAAAATAGAACTAGGACCAAACCCGAGTAGAGTCCCCTGAACTCAGAGCTAAAACTGACAAGGTCCAAGTCGCAATCGAGCACGGGCTATGAACCTACGTTAATGGTTGTCTACTCCACATCATGCTCCAGTCCTCATAGTTCTAGCGCTTCACAGGGTGCTCACAGAAAGCGTTACATATTCAAATCGCATCTCCTGAGGATATCTTTCGATACTCAGCCTACGGCGATCAATTAGGTCTAATAAAGCAGCAACTTGAGGTCATATTTAGACATAACACAGAATGTGTGTGTTCATAGACCTTTCAGGGAAATAAGAATCACTAAGTGCTTAGGGGGGAGACGTCGTCAGCGTTCATCACACTCCCGATATAGAAAACTAACTTAATGTCTAGCCTTGAACTTTAATTAAAGTTTTAATTATAATGGGTTTTTTTTATGGCGTGCCTATGTGTCGCCACTGTCTGATTCATGTCAATAGAAAAGGAGCTACAGATAGTATGCCAGGATCTGTGACTGCCGTTACTTACACACGCCTCACTCCTGACCCGCAACAATATAGTCATTTCATCACTGAATTGGTACAGAAGTCTAAAGAATATATTAGGAGGTGTGGAGGTGTGGCTTCCCTGATAGATTTCAGATATGGCATTTATCCATATATAGTCACGCCATAGGAAGATTAACAGTCAGTAATAACCCTGCACTAAAAAAGTATGCAATACAGTGTCCTCTTGGCGAATATATCGCCTGAATATCTGGGAATTGGGAATCTCATCAACATGCCTATCAGAGGATTAATTCCCTGAATGGTCATATTTCCTTATTTCCCATTGATCTCTCTTGTGTGTCAGTCTAAGCTATCAGAATTAACAGGAGAGAAAGTCAGCTATTTCTCATACTGAAGAAGTGGGTATACCTGAAAGACTACTGGCTCTGGTACTAGAGAAAATAAATATTTTAGGATTTCTTGCATGAACATCTTGCGGAAGGTCTGGGTGCTCCAAACGCTCTCTCCGCCCAGTCCTGTTCTTGGATGTCGGTTTTCCACAGCGTGTCCCGCAAACGTCACTGTAGCACGCGGCCCGTACTTCGGTCTATCTCAGTGATGTAATCTCATTGGTGCCGCGGAGCTATCATATGAGCTCTCTTTCTCCCCTGGTACTCCAAGTAAACTAATTCCTGACCCACTAAGTACCGTCCTGATTGCCATAAAGGCGGCATACCTGTTGTATAAACCACGTAAGGAGGCTCCTGTTGCTTAACAAATCCATTGGGATTAAACAGCCCCACCCAACTCTATCTCAAATGCCAGTGTCGAACTGGCCTAGAAATTATCCTCTTATATGGGTGCGCAAGGAGACCATCCTGAAAAATTTCATATCAGGGACAAGCCACATTCAGTACGACTAGTTTGGACATGATTAGATAGCGCTTTCAGACGGTTAGCTAGCAGAGACTGTAATTAGCGCAAGCTGTTAGACGAAGGACAAGTGTTGGACCTACACAGCTAAAGTCAAAATGATATAGGGAACCCATGGGTTGATATAGGCACCGAAAAGACGACACAATTAGCACATATTAAAGAATCAATACACCATATTGCCCTAAAGCGAATGAACCACGAATTAATGTACCTCTATACACACAAGGCAGATGCCATAGATACCTAAGATAACATGGGCAGGTCATTTAAGAAAGAGAATTCTACAGTACTAAAACGTTTCTAAGTTTTCAGCTTTACGTAGCAAAACAAAGCATTAGACGAGGGGGCATGCATTGAACTTATGGTTTTAGGCGTCATGTCAATAATGCGCTCTCAAGAGAACTTTGCCAGTCAGGGCGATCCCGCAAGCCTTCCCTGAGAAAATGTGCCTCGGATGACACAATTTCCCCTAGGGGACAGTGTGGTCTAGGGGCAGGGCCCGCTTTGGGCTCTGATGGCTCGGGAGGCAGCCCGGCAATTCGCACACGAACGTCGAAACTTATGTCGCGGAAAAAGCCAGTATCTCACTGCTAATCCCAACTGAGGTCTATTAAGTCTGTGGACATGTTCAAGTTCTACTCCGTCTATCGATGGTTGTAACCTACTAAATAGGTGATCTGTCGCCGTATTGGCTTATTGTGTCGTGCATGGAAGTTCAATGGGTGTCACGCGGTACGCAACAGTATCAGCGTCATCACAACTGTTCCCCGGCTGATTCCCGTTCAGGCGGAATCTCATCCTGCTGCCTGCTTATACGCCTCGTCCCTGGCCTTTCGGCACCCAGGTAACAACTCATACCGTCCAAACTGCCTTAGCGGGTCAGTCACCATCCTCAGTCCCCGCTCTCCTACAGCCTGCTCTTACCCTTCGCCGCCAATCTACCTTGAGGACACCAACAATCATAATCTCACCCGTGGAGACTCCATTACGGTAGCAGCCTTCTGGCTAGTCAACGTCTCAAGGAGGTCAGGTCTTCCTGACCTGAAAATTACGGCATTCTGTCCTCCTTCTCCTACCAAGTATTTCCTCAAGTCGAGTTAGCCCGTCTGCGCTCGCCAAGTTGGACTGTGCTAGAGTGTAAGCTAAACTACAGTTCTACTAAAAAGGAGCATAGTAGTTTTTCTGGTGATCCAAAATAGCTGCTGTATGCTACGAATAAGGGCTGCCTATGATACAATAAACTATAGGTGGGAGAGGGGTTGTCAAAGGGGATAATGCAGGAATAAGTCGGATGATTATAAGGCCGAAGGGTGGTCTGAGCTGACTGCAATCCGTTAACGCTCGAACCACTTAAAGTAGCTCAAGAGAGGATTCGTCATTGGGTACTCGCGTTCGGCCTGCCCTACATTTCTCTATCGCGGAATACTTGTCACGTCCCCTCTCGGTATCTTATCTCTCTTTTCTTTACCTGCCTCTTCGGTCCTCCACTTCCTCTGCGCTCTCTCTAATGCTCCGAATCTTGACTAAATTTTGTCTCATATCAGTGTCATCAAGACTATGGTTAACTTCTAACTGTGAGCTCCATTATCACGACATACTAAAACGCGGGGGAAGGCCCAAAGGTGCACAACATATTAGCTTTGCAGCATCTATAACAGTATCTTAAAACGAAAAACCTGGGAAGTTATAGGGCATTGCATAAGAATGGATGATAAGAGTGAGATGGAGCACATAGAATTGAGCTGTCTTCGGAGCCTTTTTGAATAAGTGGCATCAGCTGCTTATCACATTGGCCATTAAATGATAGACCAAAGGGGGTGCTAACTCAGTGTTGGATAAGTGGTAAGATTTTTGTAGTAATATATAGTAGGAGGTAAAATATGAATGTTATGTACATATGTATGACAGAACTAAGTGACATATGATTACAGAATGTACTCTTTGCTGATTGCTTCTTCCGTATCCAGGAGAAAGTCCCCTACTGCGATCAAAGAGCGACTGTAACCCGATCATGCTGCGGGTGGGCAGGTTATCGGACCTGTTGAAATGACAGGCAAACACTGGTATACAACAAGAGCCAGTGTGTAGAACCACACCCAGCAACAGCAAGCAAACCTCCCGATCCGGAGGCTAACAGAGGTCCAACCCAACACACACAGGCACCGCAACGACACGAGGGGGGGGGAAAGCACCGCAGCAGGAGGGGAGAGGGGGAGGGGGGGAAGGGGCAGCCCGACCCAGGCGCACGCCTAAAGAGCACACACAACCGACCCCACTCGCCAGCCCCTACAATCTATGTCCCATGAAATTAATAAAAGTCTGCACGGTCCATCCTGAATGCGGTTTACCCATAATGCATGAGTGAAGTGTCGTAATTCTGTTTCCACATGTGCCAGGGGAAAGGAAGAGGAAGAAAAACAAACACTCTGACCATAGTAAACCTAATTGCACTAAACACGAGGCTACTACCCAGCCAACATGAGCCGCCAGGACCCGTAGTTAAAACCACGATTACAAAGCTTTGGTCCCCCGCAAAAGTCCCTTGGAGTGACAAAACCTATTCCAAAGAGTTTCTCTTGATACTTGTGTCGTCTTTAACCTTTACATTTAGACTGCCAAGTGTCGAATTGTTTTGTAAAATTTCACTTGGATTGTACATGTAATGTTAAAATGGTTAAAAGTCAAGATGATCGGACTAAAGCTGAGAAGCCAAATACCGGGTCAGCATGTGGTATCCTTAAGCAAACCGTTTACTTTGTGGTAAACACCCTTTGGACATGCCTTCCTCCATAAGTTAAAAATGAGTTTAATAACTTAAGGCTGAAGAGAATAAGACCGATGGGGACCAGGGCTGCGACAGGTAAAAGAAAGGAAGCAAGGAGATACATACGTGGCACCGGGAAAGAGGAGAAAAAATGGATCAGCACTGGGAATAGAATGGTATTTCCTAAAGCCCTAGAATGTTTACCTGTAAAGCCCGAGAAGTTGGGCTGGATTATGAGCAATCAGTTCAGTAAAGTGCAAACTCCGGCCAGTAAGAATACTGAAGGGAAGACCAAGGAGATAGGGATGTCTATGTAATAGCCATAATTTATTGTTAATAATGGGCCTTCATATTGTTCCATATGTAAAATCCGATGTCTTGATGTTAGACTCTGATCTCTCTGGGGACACTAATTTTTAGCCAAGAGTTCTTTTTTTTTTTTTCTACTATTTTTTTTTTTTTTTTTTTAAATAAATAATAATAAAAACGACAAAACTTTAATGTAAAAAAAATAACATAAATAGACAGGTTATTAGAATTAAGACTATTTCCTTTGATTCTTGTTTCTGTGGCTCTGGTTTTGCTGTACACAGTGCCACTGAGAAGCATGATTCTCGTACTGCCAAGAATCTTGACTGATCAAGAATAACAAGTTAAAAGAGGTGGCATATATCATCATGCCATGTAACTCAGGCGAACCAGTGACGCAAGCCCAAACAGGTAGGCCTTATTTTCTAGTGTTCTGCAATAGAATTCGAGAGGGAGGAGACCGAACATATGATGAGTTTTTGGAGTATTAAAAGGTCAATGTCAGGATACCTAGTTAATTTCCCTTACTTTACTACCGGGCTTCACAAGTCCAGGTTAACATTTGGCTTGTGTCCAGCATCAAAAACACATGTGTATGATAATAGGGTAGGGGTATCAAAATTGTCACTTGCAATTAGGTACTCAGGACCAACAGCACACGACAGCATAAGACACAACCAACACACACACACACACACCGGAACACTCGTGAGGTGCAAGGGCTTCCAAAGGTGTTTAAGACAAAAGAAGAGAGAGTGTTGCTTGTTATTAAGGGTGACCAAACTACAGTACTTCCTTTCTTGGAGTCCGTTTCCCAGTCCATGTGGTTGTTGGGATGGGTGGGGAGAATAGTGATTAATATTGATTAGGACTTATAATGTACTGACATTATCCTCAAAGGTTTTGCACTTAGGGAAAAATGAATACTGGATCTAGGTACCTGGGAAGTTCGCCAAAGGGGAATTAAGTGCAGCGTATAATCTTTCAAAGTAGGTATTAAAAATGCCAGATACAGTACACTGAGACCATATCCTCCAGCTGTGGGTTTAACTGCGCAAAGAGTGTGAACCCCATTGGAAATAAAGAGACACTGAGCAAAGATGAAATTCTTGAAATGTGGTTGGTGCCGCACAAACCTGAATGACAAGAGTTTCATCAGTTTCGTCAGCCCCCGTTCAAAGCATGGTTTGCACTTAAGAATGTTTCAAGGGGAAGGGATATGTCAGAAAGTTACCAAAAAATTAAGGACAAGGAAGATTGTTTCTCTGTTATTTGAAAATGGGATTTCATCATATCTTGGGCTCTGTTTGGCAATCTAAGCAGAGTGATCAGTAGATGCATAGGAGTCAGAAAATCGAATACGACTTGGAAATATAAATACTCCCGATGATCCCATATCTCTAAGTGGGTGACCCCACACATGTTGCAGCTTCTGATATTCTCTGGTTTTCTGTAAAATTGGGTAAAGACCTTTGTTTCAGACAGTAAATTGAGGGAGGGACAGGGGAATAGGTGGATGGGTGGGTAGAGGCCGAGCTGTACGTGAGCGAACCAGGTTAGGATAACCATCGGTTGGACCAGGAAAGCGAACAGGCAATGTTAGCTTTGAAGCACAAATTACCAGAGTGCCAGAGTTCTATATCAGTCTCTGATTTTCTACTACTGTATGCATTCTGAGTTTATCCTCCTTCAGATTGCTAGAAGAATTGTTATTCCTTGGCAAGAAATGCAAGGGAATAATATTATGTCAAGTATGGATTGGATTTTATTAAAGAAAAACATAATTGTCATCATCAACGTATTTGAAAATGCAACCTGGGTCTAAACACACAGAAATTTCCTCCAACTTTCTGCGTTTCCCAACGAGCGTTGAAGAACATAGTCGTAACAACAGGATGACATGTAGATGAAAGAACTGCAAATCACGTTTTCCAAAAGGGCCAGAATCTTTTCACTGGAGGGAAAAAAGGTCAGAGAATGTCCCAATTAATTAAACAAGAGTTTCGCAGTCTTATCCAAAATAAGAACGTTTCCTTTACTGGAGACAAGATTAAAATTCGAGGTATAGGTGCAAATTGCGGACAGGGTATCAGTGGTTGCCGAATAGTTTTTTCCACTAGCAAGTAACTAGTAATAGTCCTGAGCCGGGAGCATGTAAATAACACAGGGGGAAAGAAGGGAGAAAGCTTTGGTAATACATGTGCATGACTGAAAGAAAATTCCTTTTAATTAGGGCCGATGCAAGACAATGATAATTAAGGTTCGACACTAATGTAAATCCTTTTAACAAGATAACATGATTTTTACAATGATTACTGGATTACGTAAACGGTGGGGGCAGTTTATAGGCCCTACAGCAGAACAAGAGAAGGTAAATGGCTTGAGCAGGCATCAGAATAGGAACACATTCAAAATCATGATTAAGAAGAGCAAATGAAAAATTTCTAAAAGAAAGAAAATGAAGAAAAGAGTAATTAGTAAATCCAGTAATTCCTCAAGGGCATCATGCCGAAAATAGAGGAGCGCAACCCCCGCTGGCCTAGGAGTACAAAGCAGTTGTGAATACCACCTACTTGTCACGATAACAGATTGGAATAACTCTTACGGTCTCGAAAATTCTGTAAAGCAAATGTGGCTTCGTTCTGTTCCATGAAAGAGAAGGAGAGGGGGGAGAGAGGGAAGAGAGGAAACTGGTGATAATGCACCCAGGGACTTCATGATACATCCATTATTTAATATGTGAAGTAGCCAAGATAGGGGATATGAACTGGATGTAGCAGTCTCCCAAACTCAAGACCTCTTTGGAATGACTGTGCGTCAAGTTTCATGTGTGATAGTGGTTGATGAAAACCAGCAAAGGGAACACCTACCAGCTCGTCATTTGGGGTCTGAAAATATCTGTGGAGTCTAAGGCCTGCTTTATGTGGGTAAGAAAGGTATAGAAATCCTAGGTGGGATTTCTGCATTGCAACATGAAGCAATGCATAAGGTAACTGAAAAAAGACTGTGTGAGGAGAAATAATACTAATTAATCAATAATTGCCATAAGCAACCCACAATAATGTAAAAGGCTTTAATACCAAGAGATTGGACGGTTGGGTTCATTTTTATATTTATTTTTCTGTGATCTCAGGAAAGCTGTACAATGTGGATTTGAATTGACAAAAGGGTTCTACTTAAGCTGTGAAGGGTTAATAAGGAGGGGGTCATAGTGAATGAATAGTATTTGTGAAGAATTAGGCTAAGGGAATCAGGATAATTGATATTGATCGCATAGCATTAACTCGAAAAGATAGATCACAGGACCTCAAAGGAAAACACGTAATAGTAGATTTCTGAAGACCAAAAAGTTATGTAAGTAAACTCACTCCTAATGTCTGAGATATTAAGTGGGTGTATAGGGGGGGGAAAAAAGGGAAGGAAGGGCCCAGAGGTAATGTTAGAGTATTCTCAAGTCTGAAACTGTGTGGAAGTTCCTTTCTCTAGCAAAATGGTAAATGTTAACAGAGGAAAATAAAAAGCATACAGAATACCGGCAAGAAGTCTTAATGTAGCGAGGAGAACAAGATACGAGCAGGGAGTTTGGTGGCAGAGGGCCTGAAATAGGGGAGTACATCTCGCTATCAAACTATTGTTCATCCAAAGTTTCCAGGAATCAGTTTGGAATAGGTGGAAAAAGGGTGGGACAAAAATATTGTTAAGTACTGATGGGAAATGGAAATGTCCAAAAACCCCAAGTAAAAAGGCAAAAAGGAGAAAGAAATAATGGGGTATCCAGACCAGTTGTTCCCCTTCGTCTTCCTTATTACCTCACAAGCCAGCAAGAATGGTACAGTTATTCCACGTCTCATGTGAGCATCCTCAACCACATCAAAACAGACCCCAGCCTATGTCCATTGAGCACATTGGGCGCACACAATCCTACTCACATCCTAACCCATTTATAAAAATTGATGTCAGGGGAGGAGAGGGGAGTAGAGGGGAACATGGGTCCCCCAAAGGTACAGAGATGGGTTCTTGAGTGAGAAATACCAGGCGAAAGCATGAATGGACCACACTTGGGAAAGGATGACATGGAGAGAATGAACGTAGATTGCTTCTTCTCATATAATAAGAATCCATTGAATTATGGTTGTGGCCAAGTACATCAACGTGGGTCATCTCGAGAAGGCCTGTACAACAATCACTACCCATACACCTCTAGAATCCCTTGACATCCGCATCAGCCACCTTCAGGTTAGCGTTATGTTTACAACTACCAGCTGGCACACGGCGCGTAACATCCTATGGCTTCAGGACACACAAACTTCCCACCCTCTTACGTCTATTACTCTTTCGTGTCTTCCCTCTCCGGCTTTTAATGTTCCCTGTGTGGGAGTTTACCCCGCAGCCCCCCCAAGCAATGTAACCTAATGGGGACTAAGAATATGATGCACAGAATCATTCAAATCCCTTTGAGGTGGCAATGTCTGCGTGGGTCCGCTGTCCCAACTGAAACCGAAGCTTTTCGTTGGACATTCTGAAATAAATTACTGTGCTACCAGAAGGAGAGGCCGCAAAAGGGAAGGGACCGGGCAGAACCCTCTCCACAAAATTAAGCATGCCGTTAACATAAATATGGGTGGAAGCGAACCAAGGCTTATCCCTTTCCTCAAAATTCTTTGTATGAGAGTCAGAGAGAAAATTACAAAGTGGTGTGCTAAGAAGGAAACGTTTGAATAAATTGTTAAGTTAAAAAAAAAAAAAGCACAGACCAATATCATAAAAAAAAGAAAAATTTCAAAAGTGTAAAAGCGACCTAATCTCCTCACACAAAAAATTTAATACAACTGACAAATGAAATAGGCAGGGGAGAGATGTGGTTCAGTCATTAAAACTTGCCTGAACCCTCATCTTAGTCCACAATAGACAGTCCAAGCTGGTATAGGAAGATAACCAACGCAACTCCACCAGTAGCCGGGAGCCTGTAACCTTGTGATCACGATCCGTGAAAACTTTAAGCTTGAAAAGTGGCCCAACAAGATTTTCACAACAATGAATGGATTCAAATCTAGAATGGAATGCAACTGAATGACTGTCTAAGTAATGAGATGCCCTCTAATCGGGGGGGAGGGAGAATACTAGAAGCTCATAATCAATCGATGGATGCTACATACAGACTACTACCACTATAGATAGCTTCTGCTGCTCCAGCCCTATAGCTCGACTGATCGCTCGGTGATCGCCTCGCTCGCATAACTCAGCTCTCTCACAACCTCTGCAACAGCACCCAGCGCCCGCACACCCCCCGGCCCTATGCACCGCAAGCCTTCATATACCTCCCCTCGGGCGGCAACATCCTCGCTGCCCCCCGCAACACGTCTCACCTTTCGACCCTGCCCCCGCCCTGTGTCTCCCCCGTCGCCCGTGTCCCTCCCTGCAGTCCCACCAATCACTTAACCGACCTGTCCACGTGTTTTTGCTTCTCCGCAAACCAACCTGTGCCCTCAGGGACCCTATGGAACCACGAACGCGACTTTGCATAAGCCGAGGAAACATCGGCGGCAGCGGGGCCGTGGTCGAAATGGTCCAGGACGGCTTAAATCGATTAGGGTTTACTAATGGGGCAACCAATGTAGACGGACAAACTAAGCAGGGGATCAACTTGATGATAACAGACAAGCAAAGCCCCAACCCCCTGGCTGGAGGGTGGGACCCCATTGAGCTGTGTAGGTTTGGCACAAAACACTACGGCTGTAAAAAGCAAATTGGGTGTGACATAAAGGATCTTGTACTACAAATTAATCATTCTGGTTGAACAAAACAAAACAAAAAACCATTAGAAAGACAAAAAAACACAACCCAAAACAAAAAAAAAGACAAGAAGAGAATGCAAAAACCTTCTAGACAGCCTGCATAGGATCACATGGGATGAAGTAGGGTGGGGGATGGGGGAAGGGAAGGGATATATGCCTGAACTGAATGGGAAAATGATGTATGAAATAACACAAAGCATCAATAAAAAAAAAAAAAGCATGTGAAAGCAAAGAACCAAAAAAAGCATTGAACACAGAAAAAACGACAATACATGGTCAGATTACCTACCCCACTTATAACTGTCAAAAATGCCCATTGATCATCCAGTTTTTTCCCGGGGCAAAGAGATATGACAATATATAGAAAAAATCACAATACAGTATCCTAAAATCGTTGATCACCTGGAAAAACTGTGTTTTTTAACTTCCAGATTAAAAAAAATTGTCTATATAGATTGTGATTTTTTTTTTTTAGAAACCAGCCAACAAACCACAGCAACAACAAGAACAGTGAGAATTAAATGTCAAACAAAAATTTAAATTCTCATATAATGTTGACTGTTCGAGCAATGGATTCATAAACCAGACTAGGAAGGCGGGCTGTCATTGGAAAAAAATACGAAAGAATCATAAAAAAAAAAAAATCACAAAGGAAGGAGGGAGGAAAGAAGAACATACTGGAAATTGGGGGATTTCCTGAAATAAGACCAAAAAGGTGGTACTGAGAGGGTAAGAGTACAAACCGCCGTCAGTAGTAAGGTAAAACGTGAAAAGAAAGGTAACAATAAGAGCGTGGAGAATGGAGAATGGAAAGAAGCCTAAACGACAAATAAAATGGAGAATTAGAAAAGAAAAGAAAAAGAAACATGAAGTAGAAACAAGTAGAAAAGAAACGGACCAGGAACCCTGCGAGAGCAGGTGAAAGGAAAGGAATGGCTAGGTGTGTGGTTTGAGAAATATCTTTGTGAAAGAAAGCACTCGTCGTGGTGGTATGTCAAGAGGAGGTAAGGCATATTGGTGCAAAAGGTAAAGGAGACAAGAAGAGAAAAAAAAAGAAAAGAAAAAAGTGAACAAAAGAAAAGCAAAAAAAAAGGAAAGAAAAAGAGAAAGAAAAAAAAAGTAGAAGAAAAAGAGACAGAAGTAAAGCAGATGAAAACACACGAAGAAAAAAAAGCAAGACAGAAAAAACACAAAAAAAAAAAAAGAAAAACAAAAGACGACAACAAAAAAAGAAAGTGAAAAGCACCCTCCAGCCACCCGGCCACACCCAGCCCCCACCACACAGGCACCACAGTCCTCCCACAAGCCCGCCCTGCCACGCCACCAACGACAGGGCACGCAAGGGCCAACTCCGAGCCACCAAACGCCACAACGCGGAAACGCCCCCCCCCGCAACAACGCGCCATCACACCCAACCCACCCAGCCAGAGAGGGACACAAAACGTCCCGCCATACCACCCCGCCCACGCCCGAAAAGTTCACCCATCCCCTACCCCCCGCGCCGCCTTCCCCAGCCCGCCCGTCCGCCCCCACCCGCCCGCCCCCGCCACTCCGACTCCAGGCCCCACGCACCACCACCACCCCCCCACCTCCCCCCCCGTCCATGCCCCCCCCCCGCTCCCCACACCCCCCCCCCCAAAAAAACCACCCCCCCCACCCCCCACGTCCCCCCCCCCGGCCCCCCTCCCGGCCCCATCGCACCGCCCTCCCACCCTCCGTCCAGCCCGCCCCAGAACCCCCCCCCACGTCCCCCCCCACCCCAGCCCGCAAAGCCCCCCCGCACCCTCGCCCGCTACCCCAGCCCCGAAACACCCGCGGGAGGCCCCGCCGCCCAGCCCCGCCCCGCCCACCCCCCCATCCCTAACACACAACCAGAGTCCCCAACCCGGCCCTGCCCACGCAAGCCCCGGCCCCTGCCACGTCCCGAACCAAGGGGCCTCCCCCCCACTCCCCGCCCCCTCCCCTCGCCCCCACTCCACCTCCCTGCACCCCCACACCCCCCCCCTCTCACACGCCACCACCCCGCGCCGGCGCCCCCCCGGGCCCCGTCTCCATCCCCACCCCCCGTACCACCCACACCCACACCCGCACTCCCACCCCGCCCCCCCCCCAGCCCCCCCCGTGCCCGCCCCTCACCCCCTCCCCCGCCCCCGCCCCCCCACCCCAAGTCCGCCCCCCGTGCCACCGCAAACCCGCTCCACCCCCCCGTACCCCCGCAAAAGCACCCCCCTGCCGCCCACCCCCCCCCCACCAGCGCCCACCCCCACTGAGGAAGCCCACCCCCCAGCCGCCCCCCATGGCCCCCCCGACCCCACCGCCCCACGCCCCCCCGCCCCAAGCCCCCCCCCCGCCCCACACCCCTCCGCACCACCACCACCCCCAAGCGCCCGAGCGGCCCCAGCCCCCTCACCCGTCGCCGCCACCGGCCCAACGCGACACTGCACCCCCCCCCGCCACCCCCCCGCACCACCCAACGACCACCCCCCCGCACACACCCCACCCCCCCCCCCCCGCACCCCCCACCCACCGCCCTCCACCCCCGAACCGGAGCCCGCCCCCCGCCCCCCCTCCCGGACCTCCCACACACCTCCGACCGTCTCGATCAGAAGAATCATCCACATAAGCCAGCCCTTACACGCCCCTTAACTAATACACCCAGTTAGTGGTATCCTCATCGTTGTGTGGCCCCGGGTGGTTTAATGACCTAATTCCGCCCGCATGAACAAACTTAAAAATGAGTCATCCAAAATGAATACATGCACAAGCAGAAACCACTACTGCAGCCTAAAAACCCCGGTACTACATAGTACCCAATCTCTGCTCCGCCAAAATTCCCCGTGCCGCCCCGCCCGCCAGCCACAATGCATGCGGTGCCCGATAAATATGAGCTGCTTCGACTGATGTATCAAGCAGCCGCTTATCCACATGTCAAGGAACCCATCCTACATAGCATTTCCTGACTAGCTTAATCCCAACCCCACATGTCCCCTCTCGAGCTCACCGGATAAAAGTCCAGTAGTGCCCAGAGATGTTACCATCTGCTATGGGCTGAATGAAGCTACCTTTTAGATGAAGAATCCAAGCAAGTAGGTGGAAAGTCACATGATGAAAAGAGCATGTGAAAATATGAAACAATCGGGAGGACCAAAGTTTTAAGTGTGCTGCTTGAAGAGGGAAAAGTAATATAGTTAAATAGAAAGAAAGACAGCAGAGAAGGTTTTGGAGGAATTGAGGGGGAAAAAAGAAGCCAGCTGCGCGTGCGTATATGGTGGGTAAGGGTCTAGTATAGAATGGAACATTATATACAGAATGATAGATAATGCTAAAATATATAAGAATCATAACTATGATCTATAATCTAGCGTACAGTATAATGACTACTAGACCCGTTAAAAGCAGAGACGTCGACCACAAGATGAGAAGGATCTGAGGGCAAACTTCAGTTACATCGTCCAACCATTATTCACCATACGGCGATGCTATGGTTTTCCTAACTAAAAGGGCAAAGATTAATATAGGGAGGATTCAGAAAAAAACCGCTTAACTATTTATCCGGAAGGGATTGGCCTCGAGGAAGACAATATTCACCGACCGAGGAAGAAAAATCCCCTTTCACAGTGGACGTTCGGACCGCGGGGAGGGTCCTGCTGCCCCACGAAACGAATGGAGTGTAGGTTTGGGCTATTGATGCTGTCATCAAGAGCACCCCAGGGACAAGTGCTCCCCGCCCACTCGCAGTATTCCGCGGCACACTCTTCACCCCGCACCCCACCGTATCCCCGTTTGGTTTGTTCCTTTCGCCCCCCTTGTAACCTTGAGAGTTATTCCTGCTTCAATTTGCCTTCTCCGGGCGAGGGAAAACCCCGCGAGGCAGGACAATTCTTGTTTTAGGTTCATGCAATAACATATAAGAATGTGATGATAATTTTTCATGATGATTCCTATTGGTCAGAGTAATATAGTTTGATCTCATCTACGCGTTTGTTGTGCATGGATCCTCCCACTGAGGTGGGGAAGTAACAGCATGGTGATTACTGTAAAATATCACCCGACAAGGACAAAGTTGGAGCCCCAGGGATACGACTCGGGGATGGTGGCTGGGAGGGCGATGAATTGGAGTGAAAAATGATATAATAATGACCTGTGTCGCAATAAGTGGGAGCTTACCCAATTTGGATCTTTTAGCCTGCAGGGAGAGATGGAAGAGTTTAGGTCAGGATTCTATGGCGCACTAATGCATTGTGGTTTCCATTGTGTTGTGTGGTCGACCTGAATTGTCAGAAAGTTGTTGTATAGGATAACGGTAAAGATACAGTGCACGGGGGTCGCTGTCAGAGGCAGCAATCTTCCCTGTGTCCTGTTGGTCGATGCCCGTGTACTGCCCTGAAACCCTCTGGTTACATCTTGGAGCGCACCAGTTTGACTATTTGGTAGGGTTCGTGCACCACCTTGTGGCCCCTTGATGTGATCCTTATTTCACTTCAGAACTCGACCCACAGCGCACTGCTTACCCATTACATCCTACCAGGGTTTCCCGATAAAAGTGAGTTCAGAGTCCAACACTATAATGGGGCCAAGACGACTGGGTTTTATTCACATCGTGCTAGAACACCCCAGAATCCGCTTCGCATTCTCGAATTGTTTGTCACATGCCAGGGTACAGAGGTTTTTCGGATATTTAGACACGGCGTGAAGTTACAAGGAGATTGCAAGGGCGTTATTAAGAATAGAAGGTAGGTAATGTTTGTGGGTTGGTGGATCTCAGGCATAAGATGGAGTTAGATATGGGCAAAGGTAAACAAAAAGAATACCTCACAGATGAAATTAACAAGAGACACCCAGGAAAAACAGAGAAAAACACACCAGCAATTTTAAGAAATGTGTTAGAAAACTTTCAAGAAAGATATTTCAGAAAATATTAAGGATGTAAAAATATCAGCCATGAAATAAAAAAATGACAAATGGGGATGGAAAATGAAACTGCAAATAGTAGTATAGGTATAAAGTATAGTTAGATAGATAATAAGATAGAACTGATAGAAATAGGATGAATAGGATTAGATGCTGGAGGATATATATATAGTTAGACATATATATCTGCAGGGGAAAAAAATAAGGTGCGTAAATACGGGTCGCAGCTCGAGAGAGCGAGACGCCGAGGCAAGGGAGAGAGAGCGAGCTGCAGACACAGCGCAGATCGCGCGCGGTGCGCGGCACCACTGTCAGTAGAATATTTGTTGTAGTGTTGCCCCGTTGTTACAACCTGCGCCACAGCATCCTAGTAATTTGAAAATCTTGGCTTTTCCTTGCTCTTCCCCTCCTCCCTATCAATTCGTAGGGGGTTTTAGTATGAACTTTCTGGGCCTTGGAAGGCATGGGCTGTTGGCATGAAATTAGCACCTATAAGATACTCCTCGGCAATTAACCAAAACAACAGAGCCCAAACTAATACCCAGGAATATTAACAAATACAAACGACATGAACTAAATGGGTGCACTAATGCTACTGTTGGGAAAAAAAGTCCACATAAATGTAGATAGCTCCATTAAGTAAGAATAATAGCCAAAAAACACATATAAAGCCATAATCCAGAGACTATGGAAAGTGTGGAAAATGAAGAAGAATCTGAAAAGGGGGAAAGGGGGAGACTGGGAGGTCGCAGAAGGATGAAATTAAAAGATTTAAAGTAGAGCAAACTAAAGCAAAGTGTTTTTATTGGAAAAAAAGAAAAAAAAAAATTTTAATGTTAAGAGACGGAGAAGTGTGGAGCAAAAAGGGAAGCCATTTACTAGGAACATAAAACATTGACGATGGCTTAGTCGAGTAACATACACAGGCCACACGGTAGACGCCGAGGCACCTGAAACCGGGGGAAATGAAACTTTTGCCCATCAGTGGAATGTTGCTAACATCAGGGATATAATGAAACTCTCTCCCTGGAGACCTTCTTCATCTGACATATAACTTTTCAATCTTAAAAGCCAAAACCTCATCTGACCCTGTGGCATCCCTGCTCCCATAGGGAGAAAGAGGGGGCCCTATGTATTTCCTCTCTCTGGCAGAATAGAATTATGTTGTGTTTCCAGCCAGGTGAGCAAGACAGTTACAACTTGGCCGTGGTTTGGCATGCCAAATCCATAAAAACAATTATCCCCAGTATACATTACAATACAGGACCAAAGTGACAGGGGCATCAGGCGAAGAAATAGAAAATGAATAAGCTAATCCTAACCAAAATCCATACTAATATGAGATGGGTTAGTTGCTGTAGGCTTACCATGTTAAGTATGTGAAAAAGATCTCTTATATGTGTAACTTCAAGACCTCCAGGTGTTTTGTGTAGAAAAGATTAACTTTTCAGGGGGCAGGCGATGCGTGCAAAAAAAAAGAGGACGACGGTTAATTTTATTAACTTTGAAAAAAAAGTGTTAAGCATGGTCTTTATTCACAAGAAAAATCCATAAGTACATTGTAGGCTGTCATATGCTACGAAAAGTTAAACAGATTAAACAAATTAAACAAAGCATCCTGGAATTAATAACTTTGTGGTATTTGAATATATACATTTGGAACTTTGTAGATAGGAAAGGAGCAAGCAGGGATACAGTTTCTGATTAGAAACTATTGATTAATTTTGAATTTTAGAGATCTTAAATACAGTAACAAAGATGCCTAAATATTACCGTATCTAATTCTCTTGTAAATTATGTAAAGCCTTGTACAATAATATAAAGAAAAACGCCTTTACGTATTGTCTGATCATAGAAGATATCCTAAAACCTAGGAAATTAAACAGATTGGTTTCTTACAAATAGTGTGTTTATAACCAATGGAGGCAATTATTACAATAATGCAAATATGAATTGTCGTAAAACAGTTTTAAGGTATTGAAGCGGCGATTGACAGATTCTAGATAGACTAAGGTGTGAGACTGGGGCAGGAAGACATTGGGAAGGGTAACAGGGAAACAATACAGTGTCCAAATGAGAGACAACCGAAACACTAAATTCAAAATGGAAAGGGTATTAAAAAGTAATAAAGAAACCATTCTCAAGAATAGCAAGGAACCCAATAACCGAAAAACAGAACGATAGAAATAGGAACGGGGGGTTCAAGGGGAAGAAGTATGAGAAAATATATGTATTTGTGGTATTGTGGTAAATTGCTGAGGGAGGGGGAAATAAGGGAAGATTTTTTTTTTTTTAAAATAAATTTTGAAAAATGAATTTAAAAAAAACAGGGCCAATTGCATATGAATTGTCAGAAAGGAGGGGGTGGTTTCATCTTGGTGTTGTGAAGAAAGAATATACGTTAAAGGGGGGAAGGAGGTGGAAGAGTAAAAAGGGGCAAGAAAAAAACAGGAGTGGCACCAAATGTGCTGGAATGTTGGTTGGGGGTGGTGTGGAAACAGCACGGGGCCACGTTGAAGATCCGTCGCCGTGCTATGGGAGGCCGACAGGGCCAGGGGTGGGAATCTTGTAAAAAAGAGAAGTTTGAGAGGGAGGGATTCAAGGCCAAGCAACATTGGGTACTACAGAGAGAATAGAAGTGTCAAAAAGACACTTGTGAGGCTACAGGGTGATGATGGTGCGGTGGATGCGGGGTGTGAAAAAGAAGTGAAGTAGTAAGGAGTAAAAGATTATATGTAAGGGGGGGAAGGGGGAAAAGGAAGAGGAAAGAGAAAGGGAGGGAGGGGAAGGGGAAAAAAAAAAAGAGAGAAAAAAAGGGGGGGGGGGAGGAAAAGAAAAGGGAAAGAAAAAGAAGAAAATAGAAAAAATCATATATATCAGATATATATATAGTATATAGCACTAGTTAGGATCTGTAGAGAAATAGTACAACCTTAAGAGAAATTCTTATTGCTCTTGCAGACAACCCAGGCTCAACTCCCAGATCCTGAACTGAGGAAGACTCACATACTCAGTCTGTAGAACTCTAGATGTCTGATGAAATAGGCGCAACACCTAATTCTGGATTGCATGAACATTTCCCATATGAGTTTGAACACACATTCATGAACAAGCCAAAGGGAGACCATTTTAGAGCAGCCAATAAGGTGTATAAATAAGGACAAGGCAAATATTTTGTTGGTCTTTTCAAGACAAGGGGTTCTCCTTGTAAAGCCGCACACAAGCTGTCGTGGAGGACTATACTCTGTAGACCAGCTGCGCTGAACTCGACAAAGATCCAACCTGCACTGCTACCCCAGTACACCAGTGCTAGGATTAAAGGATTGGCACCACCATGCCATGGCTAAGGCAAAACGTGTTTAAAAGGAAGATAACTTATTCTAGAGTAACCGGGAGAGCGAAGAAAGAGAAAAAAAAAAGGAAAATCAATAAGATCCATGAAAATTCAGCTCAGGTAGAGTAGCTATTTTAGTTTTTGTGGTTTGTGTTTGACCTTATAAGCAACTTGTGGTTTGTTTGCAGCAGTACTGGTACCCAAACCCAGGTTCATGTGGTAGAGAAGAATATTGCCGAGATAGCTATTCCCACCCTTATATTTAGGGGTTTAAAATGGAAAAAACCCTAAACCGGTTAACAAGATATTAAGGACTTAATGTTAGATATTAGAACCCAAAGTAACTGTGAAAAATTTTTGATAAATGGCTTAAAAAAATAGAAATCACAATGAAGTTTTATCATCGCTGCTTGATTGATGCAGCGCGTGACCAAATCTTTAAAGTGTACTTGAAATATACTGAAAAAGATATACATCGACAGAGCTGGGGTGGGTTGGAAAGGAAAAAGGAAAACCAAGAATAGGAAGAAGGAGGAGAGAAGAGCAAAAAAAATCTTTTTTAATTCCACACACGCTCAAAAGGCAGAGGGTGGTGATGTAGTAACGCAAACATCTGTGAGATGAGTCTAAGCCTGGTCTACATAAGGGACTTCGCCAACTGTTTTCCACAGGGAGAATATGTCTCAAAAAAAAAAAGGACATACATTAAATATTTATATAACACATTCTTTGAATAAAGTCATTATATTTTTGCATCTCTCAGCATATTTATTTATTTGTATTTAATTTAAATTATTATTACAAAAAAAAAAGGAGTGTACTGTCTGCATGTAGAAGGGTTGGGTGCATTCAGCCCGGTTGTGAAATGCGCAGAGGGGGGGTCAGAAGAGGGCCTTGATCTCCCTGCGAACTGGAGTTAAAAAGGACGCGGTTACTCTAGCTTGCGCATGTGATGCTGGTAATAGAGGCCTGGGTAACATCTGCAAGAGCAGTTGGTGCTCTTAAAACCTTACACCTGAGGTCCATCTCTCTAGCCCCCGCCCATCATTATAAGGTTTAGAAGTGGGTTTTGAGTAATGAGTATAGATATGAAAATAAATCTAATGGTAAATTGGAATTTTAGGTTTGACTAGAGGTATGATCTCTGGCCTTGCACGTTACTTCAAGTACTACTGTGCTGCATTAAACCTTCCACTATCCTGATGTTTCAAACTTCTTTTCTCTTTCGTAAGACTCTGTTCTTATTTTATCAGAAGTCATGGGGTCATTCATGTCTTTTTAAAACCCCGTCTCCCCCTAACTCGTAAGTACGCCAGTAATATTCTCTACTATACTCTATGTGACATTGGAATACATGTTAGAGAGTTCTTTCAGTAAAGCACACTCGTTTCACTCTCAGATCTATCTCCCAGTATCTGCTCCAAAGTCCTGCCTCATTTGGGGGGCATTATTGGTGACATCACATTTTATTAAAAATGTGGTAGTGAGATGTATACATGAAGGATCAGAAGCACAGTGCTAGTATTTTCCATCCATAGTGCATGTACCATCACCACTGCTGTGAGGTGATTTATTTCTCATGTTATATTTACCGAGTGAAGTTTGGAGCAATCCAGCTTCAGGAACAGTGAGGAGAGTCGCAAAGATGCACAAGCGAAACTTCCACAGCAGGCCCAATAAGAAGAGGCCCACCCCACGGGGAGCTTGGAACTGTAGGACAATACTGAGGCAGCAGCCAGCTGCACAATGATTCCTCCTGCAAGCACTGTAAGAAGTGGTCCACACTTCTGGGAGCTAGGTTCTTCAGTGACACTGAGGGAGGGTAGTCAGGCTGCCATGCACTAGCTTCCACAGCAGGTCCAGATAAAAGAGGTCCATGCAGTTTGGGAGGTCCAATGAGTCTTCGGGAGCACTGAGGCAGCAGTTAGTTAACTAGGTGCAAGGCTAAATCAACCCCCTCCACTCAGATCAAAGAAAGGAACAGCTCATACATCACGACGAGAAGAAACAACCTAAATTCACTCAAGGAATTATAACAAAACCAATCAAATCTAATGCACTAAAGCACAGGAAGAAATCAATAACATGGGAAAAGCAAATAAGAAATGCTCCTCCAAAAACTCTATCAATCTTATGGAAGGACCCCAACAAGGAATCTCCCTGTGAGGTAACCGATATACAGATCTTAAAATGAAACAATCATAGAATACTTTTTCAAAGAAATCAAGGACCTAAAGCGAGAGAATGACCAACTCTGGAAGGAAATGAACCCTGAAAAAAACAAAAAAACAAACAAAACAAAACAAAAAAAACTCTGGTTAAAAATGAAAAAGGAAACCAAAAATTAAAAGGGGAAAATAGTCAACTCTGAAAGGAGAATGGAAATACTAAAGAATCTCAGCTGAAATGAAAAACGGAAATGAGCACTTATACCAATCAACAGGAAAGGACAATAAAAAAATCTCAGTAACAGAAGCCTGAAGCTAGAAATAGAATATCAACCTTAATATAATGTGGAAGAAACGAAGAGCTTCAAAGAGAAAAGCATGAAAAAAAAAAAAACAAAAAAAAAAACCCACAAGAAGTTAAATAATCAGGAAATGTGGGACACTTGATATCAAATCAAGGCCACCAATCATGGGTTATAGAGAAGGATAAGATCTTGGACAAGTGGATGAACCAGATCTTTAACAGAATTACAGAATGAAAATTTCCCAATAAAAGTGAGACAAACTAAATACCCATACAAGAAGCACATAGGAATAACCAAGTAGACAAGATCAGAAAGAAAACTCCCACACCATATCAATAATCAAAACTCTAGATGCGCAAAGTCAAAGACATAATACTGAAAGCACAAGGAGAAATAACAGCAAAAGGGGTGGAGTAACAACAAAGGGGAAACCATCAGGATTACAGCTGATTTTTATTCAACACAAAGGTGAAGCAGAAGAGATTGACCCAGATAACCAAGAGCAACCATGAGTAAAAAGGCCAACACAGGGGTAATGCCTATACCAGATTCAAACTATATATACAGGATATAGCCATAAAAACAAGCCTGGTATTGGCACAAAAACAGACCCATAGATCAATGGAGCAAAAATGGAGTTCTAAACCTGAGCAACATCCATTTTCATCCACGTCGTCTATGAGAAAGCGCTAGAGACTCAATGGAGGAAAAAACAAGCATTCTTCAGCAAATGGTGTTGGCAATGGAGATCACGCTTGTGTAAGAAAAAAACGAAACCCCACCTCTCACCATGTACAAAAAAAAAAATCAACTCCAAATTGTATCAAAGACCTCAATGGAAACCTGAAAGTCTGATAAATGATAGAAGAAAATATTTATAAGGTAGTAACCAACAAGTCATAGTGTGTAGGAAAAAAGACTGATTCTAAATGAGACATGCAGCTGCTAGAAACAATAAGGTCAACATTTGACAAATGGGATCTTATAAACTACAAGATGCTTTTGTACAGCAAAAGTGAAAAATCAAAGAAATTATGAGAAAACCCACAGAGTTTCGAGAAACCTTAACCAGTGATACATCTGAAGAGCACTAACATTCAAAGTGTATAAACTACTCAAAAAATAAAAGAGGAAGAAAACAAATGAGTAAAACATATGAAAGTAAAAGATGAGTAAAACTGAAAAGACTCACAAATAAGGAAGTAAAGATGAATGAGAAAACATTGAAAAGTGTTCAATATCTCGCTAATAATGTAAGAGACATGCAAATTAAAAACACTTTAAGATTCATCTTATCTCGCGTAAACTAGCTGTTATCCAAAACGAAAGGATAACAAATGCTGGAGATTGTGTGAGGAAAGGGAAACATCATCCACTGCTGGATGGAAAGCAAACTTTTGGAAACCCCTATGAAAAGCTTCTGTGAACTCTCAAAAAACTGAAAATAAAAAGAAAGGAACCTAACCATCTGACCGAGTCATACCCCCTCTCTGGGTTTATACCCACAAGAACTCATCTAAGAATACTTTTTTTTTTTTTCCAATTAGTTTTATTGCAACTCTGTTCACAATAGTAAGAGCTGAACGGAATCCAAGTGCCCTTAACTGAGCTGGATAGAGAATGAATACACAAAAATGTGTAATCTATACAAAGGAATTCTATGAAGCAGTAAAGAAAGATGACATCATGAATTTGCAGGTAAAAAATGGAGCGAACTTTGAAGCTATTATGCTAAAGCAAAGTAACACAGTCCCAGAAAACACAACGAGGAATGGTATACATCAGTTTGGATGCTACACCAAATCCTTGTTGAAAAGGCAAGCTGAGAAATTGAGAGTTATATTTCTTTTTATCTGAAGGAACGATGTGTTATAATGCGAATTTCCTTTAATGCGGCCTAGGATTAACTGACCACTAATTTGATCAAAGCTTTTAATTGTGTGTTGATAGTATGATGGAGGGTATTTCATATATTATTAGAGTAAATAGATTAAAGGGAAAATCGAACTTCTAAACACATTTGGAATTATAGCATACAGTTTATTTTCAAGGTCATAATTTTGGCTATATATGTGATATATATATGTATATATATATATAATATATATTATATATGATATATAATTTGAGCAATCAGAATGGGAGGGAACAAGCATAACAAAAGACTGGATCAAATGAACTGACTGAAACTGTTAACCTCTAGCCCAAACTGTAAACCTCTGTCAGAGAAACAACTTTAAAAGACTGAGAAAAAGCAGCAATGCAAGCTTACATGTATGAGGCATGAAAGCATGAACTGGGTGGGTGGGGGCATGAAAAGGGAGGTGTTCTAAATCGACTGACAAATTGATGTATGAAGCACAAAAAACAACATATAAAAATATTTTATTAAAGATAAGAATGTTTTATGTGTATGTAGGAGGCTTGTGGTTGATGTAGAAAGTTCCAAACTGTAGATTAAATGAAGGACAAAGATAGGCACATTTTGCTTAAGATGCATCTGTTATCCTTTCCTTAAAAATGACCTTTTTATGTTTCATTGTTAAGTTACCTGCACCACTTTTTTCTTTTATTTACAGAAATGAAACATAACTGTCTTTAATATTTAAAGAAAAACACATCTCCTTTTTCTTCTTTTTGGATCTATCAAATCAAACTGAAAGTGAGTACTCTGTTACATTTAGGGATTCAAGTCATCACACAGGACAGCTCATTCCTGACACATATTATGATCATACATTGGTTTTGTAGAAATTTATTTACAATTTTAATTAAACTTTATACTCAGCTAATTTACATTCTAGTGTTTCCAAAGGTTATAGCCTAAGATTTTAAGAGAACATTGGTCTGTTTTCTTACATAGTTACATATATTCTTGTAAGTTCAATTGTGCATCCTTCCTTTTTTTTTATTGATCCTTGTGCGATTTTCATACATCATTTTCCAACTCAGTTCAGGCATATTTCCCCTTTCCCTTCCCTCTACCCCCCCACCCCATCCCGATCATGCATTTTGCCATAAACTGTCCTGCATCTTTCTCTCAGTATTTTTTTTTCATTTTTTAGCTATGAAGTGATGAATCCATGAGTACAAGCACCTTCATAGAAACCAATCTGCAGGGCTGTTGTGCACAAACCCCCGAGCAGCCCCCACATCCAGCAGGGGGTGAGGGGTTGTATGTTCAATCAAGTTGAATCCAATAAGGTCCAGACTACATTGCGTAGTTTCACCATTCACCCCAATTGTGAGAAGCCTTAAATTCTACTGTCAGGCGGGGCGCCCCTGGCGGTGCCCCCTCTTCCGCAGATTGTTCCCTAGGCTTAGAAAAGGGGCACAGGTGGATTAGAAGCAAAACAGTCCACTCTCTCTGGGGCTGTTGTCTTGGACTCTGGTCAATTCTGGCTGTTTCCTTTCATGGGCTGACAGTTTGTCCAGGAATAACCTTTTGATCCTACTAATGAAGCACAAGCAGTTAGATATATAGGTATTTAAACAGCACTAAGAGTTATGGTGGGTTACTTTGGTATAGACACATATGTTTGAATGATATGTTAATCCATGAATTACATTTTTCCCTGTTAAATATGACAGGGTCTTACTGTGGCTTCTAACATCTCCTAACCTGTAGAGGATGTAAGCTTGCCTCTGGAATACCAGAGAGTGTTACCAAAGGCCACTCAACCAATAAAGCAAATACAGGTCTCCCTGAGTCGAGCAAGACTCCACCGTCAGCACCAGCTACACCTCACCTGCCTGGAAATACTGTGCAGCAGAGGCAGCCATATGCCTCTATATCCCAAACCTAATTGGCTATTGGCTCTCTCCTTGGAGGAATAACCCATGGCTGATGCCACAAGCATCCTTCCTACTTCACTTCTTCTGTACATAATATCATAGGCTATTACCTTTATTTATTTATTGCAGAGAAGTGTGTATATACTAAACTTGGGTAGATCTTCAGAAAACAATTATTTGCATTTGTAATAAAATTGGAATTTGGGGCATAATTATGTTCACAATGAAAATTCTAGGTGAAGTTGTACAGAGAGGACTATGCAAGCCGTGAGGAACAGACAAATTGGTGAACTTCTAGAAGCAGCAGAGTAGAAGTAGATTCTCAATGTGCTGGATTTCTTAGTGTCTTCCTGATACATCTAGGTTAAGGGAGCCTTAATTGGGGTATTGTATCCATTGCACTTGCCTGTGGTGATATCTGGAGGGCATTTTCTTGATTGTTGAGTGATGTAGGAGGGCGTAGCCCACTTTGTGTGGTGTCATTCCTGTACAGGTGATTTTGAATTGTATAAGAAAGCTGGCTGAGCATGGACCAGGGTAGCAAGCCACTAAGCAGCATACTTCCACGGCCTGTGCTTTAGCTCCGCCTCCAGGCTCCTGCCATGATGTCCTATGACGTGCTCTGTCCTTGATGAACTGTTACCCGGGAAATGTGAAACAAATATACACTTTCCTCCCCAAGTCAGTTTTGGTGAGAGTGCAATGAAGAAGCAAACTAGAACACTCAAACATGACACTCAAAAGAGGACAACTTTGTTATGATCTTTGGGCGTGCAGCATCCAGAAATATGAGACAATAAATTTCTAGAACTTTTTAGCTATTTTAGTATATAGCCTTAGCAAACTAATAGAATTTTTTTAATAAATCCATATTATAATATGTAGGCATTAATCATGTAAAAATGATTCATGTCTTGATATATCCTACAGAATAAAATATCCTTAGTTTAACATTCTAATTAATCCTTAGGACAATCAGTTTATATCGAAAATTTGCTCACCTTGATCATGATTGGTTTTCCCTTTCACATGGGTCAGTCCAAGTAATAAACACAGGATGACAGTTAGGAATCTGTACCATGTAAATCACTTATGCCTTCCTCTTTTAATTTACCACCCACATTCCTTCTGATAATCTTACTGCCTACCTATGTTCCTCTGTAAAAGTAGAAGTTGATAAAAAAGTAATTCCAGTCCCATATTTAAAATAAAAGTTTTGATACCTTCAGTAATCTTGACTATACCTATCATAGATAAGTTCATTAATAGCTTATCCCGATTTTTCTCAAAAGAATAAAGGGTGTCCTAACATGGTGTCATCTAATAATAGATTTTGCTTTCTGGTAAAATGACAGAACTCTTCCAGCAAGAGGATTTTGTGCAGGGAACCAAACCTACCAGAACACTTGGGAAGAACTGACAACTAACTTTTCCCATGACTATGTTTTAAGGTTCTACAAGGCAAATTAGAAAAGGAACAGGATATATGTAGTAAGAAGGCTCTATCCTGTTTTAAAGGATAGAAGATTCCTTTTAAAGGGATGCTGGTTTTCAGCATCTTATTTAGCTTACTGTGCAATGGGCATTTAATCAATGTTTATTGCTCCTAATAGTAATAGTATTAAAAACATAATCAACAATACAAGCTTCAGTTGTTGCTTAACCTGTCTCAGTGCTGATAATAAAAACAGCATCCTAAGCTAAAGAGCTTTGGAGAGAAAGGGTGTCTGGATCATAAACCTGAAGAGAATTTCAGGAAAACACAGAGGCATAATGAAACTGCATTGCAATGAATGAGCCTTCAAGGTAATGGTCTTTAAAATGTAGGGAAAATACTATTGTTATGGTGTACAAAGGGAATTTAAATTTAAAAACGTGTTTATTTCATTTAAAATATGGAATATAACTTCTACATAATATACAATAGGGTTTAAGACAGGCACGGTAGGGCAGAGGCAGGCAGATCTTTGTGAGTTCAAGGCCAGCCTGATCTACAAAGTGAGTTCCAGTTTCCAGGACAGCTGGGGCTACAGGGAGACCCTGTCTGGAAAATACCAAACATATATATAT
>VZQC01007754.1:296017-358146 GCA_009823505.1 Rhizomys pruinosus | reverse complement strand
TGCCTCCAGGTTCCTGCCCTGAGTTCCTGCCTTGGGCTCCCTGAGAACTGTAATGTAGGAGATGTAAGATGAATAAAACCTTTCCTCCCCAAGTTGGTGTCAGTCAGAGTGTTTTGTCACAGCAATGGAAGACAAACTATGACAGAAATTGGTACCAGGAGTGGGGTATTGATGTGACAGACCTGACCTTGGTGTTTTGGGGAAGGATTGTGGAGGCGTTTGGAACTACGGGCTGGGAAGATCATTGAATGCCTAAAGATTGTTGCTGTGGAACTTGAAGCAGTTTTGCTGAAGGATTTGTAGAAGATGGAGGCCTGGCTTGTGAAGTTTCTAGTTTCAAAGGGAAACAGAGATCATCAGGACTGTGTAATATGTGGGTTCTGGTCAGCTAGGGCTGAAGAATCAGCTGTAAGTAACAAGAGACCAGAACCTGAAGGGAAATCTTTGTTGTACTGGGACAATTGATGCTGGTTAGCCGGGGCTGAAAAATCAGCTGTAAGTAACAAGAGACCAGCATCATTGTGGTGAAATCTTCCGGGAAGAATTTCTTCAGGGTCAGCACACAGAAGCTGTGGTCCAGAAGAGGCCTGAGCCTCCATGTCAAGCCAGAAGCAGGACTTGGTAGTTTGTAAGAGTTTCCTATATGGTTCCGGTGTTGAAATTTGAGGGGGTCACAGAGAGCAGCCGAGGCTTGGCACTGTGAGAGGTCAGGAAAGAAAATTGGTGGAAGTGCACCTCGGTTGCAGTGAAGACCCCAGGATTGCAGGGGTCATGGAGAGAAGCTGAGGCTTTGCACCACGAGAGGTCAGAAGAGACCAATGGTGAAGGTGCTGCCTCAGTTTCAGTGGTGACCCCAGCGTTTTGGAGTTGGCCTGGGACTGCGAGATGAGCTGTGTGTGCTGTGGATGACAGAGTCAGAGAAGGGGAGCTGCCGAGACCTTTTGGAGCCCAGAAGATCGTGAGTGAATCCCAGGTGTCCAGCCTTGAGCTACTTTGCTGGACTTAGGTTTTGTTTGAGAGTGCCGGATTCTTCCCTTTGAAATAAGACAGTACTTGTTTTGGATTTTACAGCAGCCCACAGTTAAGAGACTTTTAAGCGTTTGGACATTTTAAGGACTGTGGGGCTTTTAAGGATGTACTGTCTTAGGTTGTGGTTAGTGTTAACATCATACTTTGGGGATAAGAACTGGAAAGGTGGTGGTTTAATAGTGATGTGTTTTGTGTGTCAAGTTGACAAGGGGTCATTTGTGCTGGATAGCTTTAGTGTCAACTTGACACACCTGGGTTGAGGGAGCCTCAGTTGGGAAATTGGCTCCATTGGATTGGCCTGTGGCCACATCTGTGGAGTATTGTCTTGATGGTCGAGCAGTGTGGAGGGCCCAGCCCACAAGAGTGGTGCCTCCCTGGGCAGGTTGCTGTGTACTGTATAAGAAGGTGGGTTGGGCATGAGCCAGAGAGCAAGCCAGCGAACAGAACTCCGCCATGGCCTGTGCTTCAGCTCCTGCCTCCAGGTTCCTGCCCTGAGTTCCTGCCTTGGGCTCCCTGAGAGCTGTGACCCAGGAGATGTAAGATGAATAAAACCTTTCCTCCCCAAGTTGGTGTCGGTCCGAGTGTTTTGTCACAGCAATGGAAGACAAACTACAACACCCACCATGTGGATATTAGGAATTTATCCCAGATCCTCCTCAACATCAGTCTGTGTTCTTCACTAATTAGCCAAATTCTATCTCACCCAACTTTACATGGGTTTTAGAATTGGAACTCAGGTCTTTACACTTGAAAGGCAAGTGCTTTCCCCATAATTACATCTCCCCAGACTAGCTAATATTTTTAGCACCTCATTTGCCTCATGACTTTTATTTTTCTTATGAGATACAAAGTTGGAAAACAAAACAAAATATTCAGTTCAATAGCTGACAGTAAAATATTGAGGTGGGTCATATTTAATTAATTAATTAATTAATTAATTAATGTATTTCTCTTTGGTATAAGATAAAGATACTGCCAAGAAAGTGTTTCCCCTGCCAGCAATAAAAATCCTGGTACAGTAGAAAATACTTGCTTTTAAATAGTGAATTCTCAGGACAAAGAAAAATTGCCTGGAGTCTAAAGGTGGACTTGCTCCCTCATTGGACTTAAAAAAAAACTAGGCTCACATGGCATAGCATATTAAAAAATGGAGTCAATGTTACCTCAGGATAAGGACAGAAAACTAATCATTGAATGTAGTGATTTCTGAGATTAACCATTACCTGAAACAACAAGCCTCAGTTTCTGAGGACATGTGAGCAGAAGGATTTTGATCACTTACTATCTCCTTCTCACAAGGTTCCACAAGGCAAAAGGGGAAACAATAAGCTTAGGTAGGCCAAGGTATCAGATAAGGACCTTCTGTGGTGGTGAACCTGAGAAGGTTATTGTATTAAGGGAACAGACACAGATTGCCATGCATTTTCTTATATCATTTTTACTATAATGCAAATACCTTCAGCTGATGAGGAGGTTGCAGCCAACATACATAGAAAGCTAGGATGGAAAGAATAAAATAAAATTAATAGTATCCAGTAAATTAAATCCCTTTTATTTCACATTTTCAACTTAGAAGTATCAATATAGGAAATAACTCATAATGTTAAAAAGTAAAATATTCCAGGGCCTTGAAAGATGACTCAGATGGTAAAATGATAGCCTGAGCATGAGGATCTGAGTTTGATTCCCAGAAGCCACATAAAAAGCAGTGTATGTTGGAACACACCTGTGATCCCAGTGCTGGGGGAGGGTGGCAGAGAAGAGATGACCTCTAGAGCTCATTGGATAAGCAGCTTAGTCAAGCTGAGGAGCTTCTGGTTTCATGAGATCCACTGTCAAAATATAAAGTGAAATTGCAACAGATTTGTTATTTGTGCCTAGACTTTATTTATATTTTACGTGTTAAAGTGTTTCATGTGTATGTATGTAAGTAGATCACATACATGTAATCCCCATGGAGGTTAGAAGCAGCCTTTGAGTTCCCTGGGACTGGAGTTAAGGACTGTTTTTGCTACCATGTTGGTGCTGGGAACCAAAATTTGGTCCCTCTTTACCACTGAGCTGTCCCTCTAGTCTCTTTGACTGAAATCCTGAGTTTATCTTGTGACTTAGCAGTTGAACAGCTCTTAACTTACATTTCAATAACTCTGTATATTTAGGAAAGAAGATTAATGTATTTGACTTCTTTACTCCAATCCAATGTAAGCAGTGGCAGTTAAACCTAAACCACTGTGTAAGAGAAAGGAAACATAATTATTTTATTTTCTGTACCATAGACTTTCTTATTAACCTTCCACACCATACAAATCAGTGGGTGGAAGTATCTCTGAAGTTTGAAAGGAACACAGTTCCATTGTCACTGAAATTTATTGAAATATATGTAATGAAAATAATATGGTTTGTACAATATGAATGATATTGATATTGCCAGAAGCATTTAAGAATCATTCATTTAAGGCAATCCACATAAAGTCTTTATTGGATAACATCTAAGTATTCATATACAGAAAAGAAAATAGAAATTCCTTGGCCCTAAAATCAACACTTTGGAATATAGATCACAGATACCTAGCCTTATTTCAGAGGTTATTAAATTTCATGAACACATTCTTATTTGAACCATCCATTCTGTGTTATTTTCTTGTAGTAACCCTGGTGCTAAATCAAGTGGATGATTCAGAAGATGTTGCTTCCAATATAGGCAGACAAAATCCCTTCTCTTGTAAAGTAAGGAAACAAAATTAGTAAAGAAATTTTGTAGGTATCCTATGGAGATAGAATAAACTAGAAGTAATAAAAGTTGTTTTCTATATCTACTTGGATGAAGAAAGTGTAATTTCATGTAAAATAAATACAAAGTAACATGTGGGTGCTGGGAACCAAAACTTGGTCCCTCTTTACCACTGAGCTGTCACTGTAGTCTCTTTGATTCAAGTCCTGAATTTATCTAGTGACTTAGCAGTTGAACAGCTCGTAATTTACATTTCAATAACTCTGTATATTTAGAAAGTATTAATTCAAATCTACTATAATGATGTCTAATATATAGAAAACACTCAGTAATCATTTGCTAGGTAAATATATGAATATTGTTCATCACTATTTTAATTCACCACTATTTTAATAGGTTGCTTCTAGTAACATAGTTTTCTCATATCTCCAAACTTATTTATCAGTCATATTACATTCACCATGAACACATTCATATTATTGTATCCCACTTTTTAGTATGTAACAAAGAACATTCCATTCATTTCCATGTTAAAGGATTCTGATTATGTTTAAAAGACTTACCTGCTAAGTGCAGTCAAACAAGTGTAATTATCTAACAGCCTATGTTTAATGTGTCTTTATGAAACATATGTAGATAATATGGACTGTTTTACCTCTATCATATAATTGAATCTAGAATGAACATTTTTTATATTTCCAATTAGCATAAATGTATTGCATTTTTAATTAAAACCTTTTAACCAATGTTCTTTATTATAGGCATTTTTACTTTTACTAAGACCTAGAATACCATATAATATTTAGACAAAGTTTGGGCAAATTTGGATACCTGTTAAACTCACATGAATTAACTATACATTAATCTAATGTACAGCCGTGTCCACCTCCCAACCCTCCCACCCCACCAGATTCACCGTTTCAATCAGTTATTTGTTGCAGTCTTTTTTGTTGTTGTTGTTGTTCTTTCAAATATGCATCTCTCCCCACAAGGAATATTTACAACTGGGTTATTGGCACTAGCATCCACAGATGAGGGATACCATTCGTTGTTTGTTTTTCTGGAACTGTGTTACTTCACTTAAGATAATTTCTCTCAGTTCCATCCATTTACCTGCAAATTTCATGATGTCATTTTCTTTACCACTGCATAGAACTCCATTGTGTAGACATACCACATTTTCTCTATCCGCTTGTCAGTTGAGGGGCATTTTGTTTGGTTCCAGCTTTTTGCTATTGTGAAAGAGAGCTGCAATGAACATGGCTGTACATGTATTTCTGTGGTATGAAGAGTCTGGTGGATATATTCCCAGAAGTGGTATGTCTGGGTCAGGTGGTAGGCCCATTTTGAGTCTTTTAAGTGTTCTCCACACTGCTTTCCATAGTGACTGTACAAGGTTGCATTCTAACCAGCAGTGGATGAATGTTCTCCTTTCCCCACACCCTCTCGAGCATTTAGTATCATTTGTTTTCTTGATCCTTGCCAGCCTTATTGGGGTGAGATGATATCTTAAAGCGGTTTTAATTTGCATTTCCTTAAGTATTAGGGATGTTGTACAATTTTTAAAATGTTTCTCAGCCATCTCTATTTCCTCACTTGTGAAGTCTCTGCTCAGCTCTTTACTCCATCTTTTGAGTGAATCATTTGTTTTCTTCTTTGTTTTTTGAATAGTTTATATATTCTGGAGGTTAATGCTCTGTCAGATGTATCAACAGTGAAGGTTTCTTCCCACTCTGTGGGTTTTCTCTTCACTTCCCTGACTGTTTCTTTTGCTGTACAGAAGCTTTTGAGTTTTATGAGGTCCCACTTGTCAATTGTCGACCTTATTTCCTGAGCAGTTGCTGTCTGATTTAGAAAGTCTTTTCCTACACCTATGTCTTGTAGTCTGCTGCCAACTTTTTCTTCTATCGCCTTCAGAGTTTTGGGTTTCACGTTGAGGTCTTTGATCCATTTGGAGTTGATTTTTGTACAGGATGAGAGGTAGGGATTTAATTTTATTTTTCTATAAGTGATGACCCAGTTTTGCCAACACCATTTGCTGAGGATGCTGTCTTTCCTCCATTGAGTCTTTTTGGCCCCTTTGTCAAATATGAGGTGGCTGAAAATGTATGTGCTCAAGTTCTTCAGTTTTGTTCCATTGGTCTACCTGTCTGTTTTTGTGCCAGTACCAGGCTGTTTTTATGACTGTAGTATAGTTTGATGTCTGGCCAAAGACACCGAATAGCCAAAGCAACCCTGAGTGAAAAGAGCAATACAGGGGGGTTTTCTAGAATGAGCATTTTTTATTTTGTTTTTAGCATTTTTACTTTTTCATACATGAATATATATGTATACCCACATATATATTTTACTTTATTTTTGATAAAATATTTATATGGATAAAATTTCCCAATTATCCTCTCTGTCTTCCTCCCCTTCTCCCTGAAACTCTTCTTCCAAAGTCTCTCGCTCTCCTAATTTGTTATCCACTTTTCTATGTGCTCCTCTGTGTCTAATCAGGGTTTTATGCATGAGATTTATTGGTGGATTACTTATTTGAGCAAAGGCAACTTGTGTTTTCTGAAGAAATCTGGGGAGTTAAATTTTCAATTATTGGAAAAATAAGGAAATCGACATGAATAAAATTCCATTTATCAATAAAGTTTATGATTCCTACTTTAAAGTGGAACCAGAATTTTGAGTTATTACACTCAACAGGAAAGAATATGACTCTTTTTAGGTTCAATAAGAGAGGTAGCTAAAGATTGAGAAGCAATGTGTTCTTAGAGAAATGACTAAATTGACTGAAATCTAAGCTACTGAGCTACATACTTCCTTTCATTTAAGATAACTTCATGATTTTGTTACTTAATTCATACAAGTAGATTTTAATTATTTTTTTATACAAATTCTCAGCGCAATTTCACAATCAAACCTTAGATGTAATATAATTATGCTGATTCATCACTGTTTTCATATTTTTTTCCATTAATCATTGGTCAACTTTCTTTAGATTTAGAATACAGTTTGCTTTCTGTTCATTTTCCCTTTGGATTTCTCAAGGTAATGTTGCATCTATTGGATTAAATCACTTGCAGTTTACTTCAGCATATTGAATGTAGAATTAAAAATTGGACTTTAAATGTAGATTTAAGACCTATTAGAGACATACTATTTTATATCCCTTTTGTCTTTTTCATGTTTTCCACAACTCTGTGAACAAACTCAAGGCAGCATGCAGGGTAGCAGGCAAACATTTCATTCCTGAGCTGAAAGACACCATGTATTTTATCACACATATCATAATTAAATTACACACAGTTCATTTAAATTTTATTCCTGCTGGACATTTTCATTTTATAATATTATGTCAAAAGGTTTGATGTTTAAGCAGTTTAATGTCTTTGAATAGCTTTCAGGGTAAGTTTGTCATCATTAATATAAAACTATGTTAATCATTGATTAAATTAATAAACTTTTCTAATTTAATTTTACTAACAATTTGTTAAGTTCTAGAAAACATTCAGCAAAGACTTTAATTAGCAGTCACTGAAAAAATAAAGCTGAATAGACTTAATTTTTTTTGTTCTGCACCTCTCTGAATGGAAATTAGAGAAATGTAATTTAATTCTGTTTTTCAAGTTTAATTAAATAAACAACAACAAAAACAACAGCATTAAAACAAGAGAAATGACTCATAAAGGTGAGAGTGAATATTGTCCAAAAGTAGTCTTATAATAGAAGTGGTAGATTTTTGGCAATACCTAAGAGGGTTTTGTGTTGTTCAGTTTTTCTCTAGGCAACAATAAACAGTTGTGTATAGAAGAAAGTTATAAATGTTGAAAATTCTTTTTACACTCCAATCCAGAGCAGCATATAATAGCAGACAATTTCAACAGGAATAATGGATAGGATAGATCATTAAAATTGAAGTTTTGTCAAACATCACAAGATCCTCACACAAACATCTCAAGGAACCAGTGAAACAACAGATCTTACAGCAAGTTGGAGAGTTAAAGCCATGGATACATAGGTTTGTTACTCTTTCACCCGCCCATAGGCGGGAATTCATAACCATCCACATCCACACAGAGAACTAACTTTATATGCTGCATTTCTAAAGATCGATAACATTCCAAAAATTTATATTTTTCTGTTATGTTTCCTTTCTATACATGAATTGTATTTAATGATATCAAACTAATATTTTCAAACTAGAATGATTTTATAGATATGTAAACTTATAAGACATATACAAATAGAAAAATTTCCCACAAGTAAGTAGCACCTTTGATTTTTTCATTTGCTTGTAATTTTGGTTTGCAATTTTTCATTTGCTCGTAATTTTGTAATATGTCCTCATTGCACTTTACTTATTTCTTTTTTATTCCATTTCATTTCTTGTTTTGTGGGTGTGAGTGTACTTTCAGGCTAATCCTTGTCATGCTGTGTATGTGACGGTTAGACTACAATTTTCATAACTTGGTTCTCTTCTTCTACTATGTGGGTTCTGAGGATCCAAATCAGGTTATCAACTTAATAGCAAGTAACTTTACCTACAAGGTCTCACTCACTCTTTCTCCCTGGCTGGCCCAGAACTCACCATTCAGACCAGGCTCTGTACACCCTGAGAAATTCACCTGACTCTGCCTCCCTGATGCTGGGATTAACCCCTGTGTTACCACCCTTGACCCCAGCAGTGGCTTCCTCTGTACTTATCATCATCTTTTTGTTTGGCAGAGCTTAAAGCATACTGTAATGCAAAACCAAATGATTTTCTAGTGCTGAAGTTGTTTTTTAATAAAAACAACTTGTTAAACAAATTTTAATAATTTTAGCAACATTTGATCACTTACTTTTGCTTGGATAATGTTTAATTCATTTTGAGAAAAATAAAGAAAGATAAAGAAGTGTATGCCTTTAATCATAGCACTTGGGAGGCAGAGGCAGGCAGATCTTTGTGAGTTCAAGGCTAGCCTGCTCTACAGAGGGAGTTCCAGAACACCTGGGGCTACAGGGATACCCTGTCTCAAAAAGACCAAAATAAAATAAATTAATTAAATAAATAAATAAATAAATAAATAAATAAAATAGCATTATTCTCCCCTCAGTCTTATTAAAATTTATCTAAACACTAAAAGTTAAAATCAAATTTAAAATTAAGATTAAAAGTAATTTTAAATTGTTTATATTATTATACATTTTGTGCCATGTAATTAATATAACTTGCTTAACAAAACTAAATCTATTCTTTTTGCAGCTTTAGACTTTTAATTGACATTCATCTGTAAATTGCATTGAATTGTAATTTAGTAAATCAGACTAACATTTACCTGCTGGAATCCAGTGAAGCCTCTGTTACAATATTTTTTATAATATAATTACTTTTTGCATTTCATACATGTGAATCATATTTAGATGTCCGACCCTATCCATACTCCTTATGCCCTCCACCGTATTTCATGCATAATGTAATTTTAAAGCAAAATACACTCCTTAAACTATGTTGTTGTTTAAAGTCTAAATATTCTCTTCCTTCAACTCTTTCAGCAGAAACTATCTGTTGGAAATTATTTGATGTGTCTTTCAAGTGAAAAATCATTTTGGCCTAGTTATAGTGATGTGAGCTCAACAATCATTCTTTATCTCCTCCCACATTCTTCTTTCAACATGGGCTCAATATTAACATTCGCATTTATCCAGCTCCACTATTTATCACTCCTTTTAGTCTGACAGATCATAAGTATCTCTGTCTTTAAATTTTCTAAAGTTTTATGTTGGTGTCTATATATGGCCCCTTCTTGATTTTGTCTGTCAACATTGATAAATTCTGGGCTGAATATATTATTTAATGTATGAAACAAATTTCTATATTTATTTGAATTATAAGTGTTTTAACTTTAGTTGTACCTTGAATTCTTGCAATCAGAAGACATGTCCTAATTGCATTTTACTTATTTAATATTGTTCCATTTAATTACTGGTTTTGTGGGTGTGAGTGTACCTTCAGTCTAAAGCTTGTCATGCTGTGTATGTGACAGACTACAATTTTCACAACTTGGTTCTCTTCTTCTACTATGTGGGTTCTGGGGATCCAAATCAGGTTATTAACTTAATAGCAAGTACCCTTACCTACTGAGCACTCTTTCCAGCCCCTACTTATATTTCATTCCAAATAAACACCATATTAACTATCAATGATGATTACATACACTCAAACTATATATACTCTATGACATAATTTACCTAGTTCTCTACTGTTTCAGGAGCAAATCTCAGTTTTAAAGGATTTATTTTCTGTCTTCAATGAGGCAAGTATTCTACAAGACCAGCTATGGGGTTTATTTATTTATTTTATTATTTGTGTGTGTGTGTGTGTGTGTGTGTGTGTGTGTGTGTGTATGACATGGTCTGTCTTTGGTCCTAGCTGACCTGAAGCTCAATATATAGACCAGTCTGGCCTTGGACTCACAGAGATCTGCCTGCCTCTGCCTCCTGAGGCATGTGCCACCACACCCAGCTATTTTCTTTCATCACATATCAAACCCTGTGTGCTGGATGGCAACAGTTAACCTGACCTGCCTTGGAAGAGGAAACCTCAACTGGAGAATTTCCTCTATGGGGTGTCTGTAAGGCATTTTCTTAATTGTTGAGTGATGTGGAAGGGCCCAGCCCACTATGGGTGGTGCAACCCCTGGGCAGCTGGCCCTGGGTTATATAAGAAAGCTGGCTGAACACAGGACAGAAGAGAAAGCCAGTAAGCAGTGCTCCTCCATGGTCTCTGCTTCAGTTACTGTATCCAAGTTCTTGCCATGAGTCTGTGCCTGACTTTCCTCAATGATGAAAATTGCCTTATGTATATAAGATAAAATAAACTCTGATTAGGTCAAAGAATGGACTGAAACAGTAAACTTCAGCCAAAAACAATAAATCTCTGCATAAAAAATCTTTAACAAACTGAAAAAAAAAAGATGCATGACATGTATGGCAAAATGCATGAGCTGAGGTTGGGCGAACAGGTCCTTAAAAATCAAAGCACATCTTGTATCTGATATCTCTGAGGCAAATTTATTCATTTTGTTCCATGTCTGGATCCATAGTGACTTGATTATCACATCAAACATCTTCATGATATACTAGTCTGCCACACGGCTAGTAGATTGCTTAAAAGACAACCTAGTTATTGTTTATTGCTATGTTTATACACCATGACCAAAGCAACTTCAGAAGAAAAGGGTCTATTTATTTTTTTAATTTTTATTTTTATTTCTGTATGTGTATGAATGTGCTGTCTGCATGCAAGTTTGTGCACCTGTGTCGTGCAATGCCCGCGGAGGTCAGAAGAGGGTGATGGATTCCCCTGGAACTGGAGTTCTCCTGGAATTGGAGTTTCAGACGGTTTTTGGCCACCATGTGGGTGCTGGGGATCGAACCCGGGTCCTCTGTAAGAGCGGTCGGCGCTCTTAACCGCTAGGCCATCTCTCTAGCCCCTATTTATTTATTTTTTATTCTTTTATGTTTTCTATTGAAATTTTGGGCAACTTGGCTTCTGTAACTTGATAACAGGCAAATAACTTAAGGAAGAGTTTACTTTGGCTCTCGTTTTGAGGCTACAGTCCATCCTTGTGGGCAAGTTGTGGTAACAAGAGGGTTGGGATGGTTGCATTCCATTTGCAGACAGGAATCCAGAGAGATGAATATTATGCTTAGTTTATTCATTTCTTTTAATTCAGTCTGGGATCCTAGCACATACATCGATGATACCCACATTAAGGATGGGTCTTCCCTTCTTAAACATTTTGGAGAACACCCTCATAAACACATCCAGAAGTCTATATCCATGGTAATTCTAAATTAATTTATGTAGACACGATTAACCATCATAACTCTACCATTTGTCACCTTGACAACCAAAAATACATCATCACATTCCACCCTTGACTCCTGAAGTCTCATTTTTATCTCATAATGTAAAATTAATCTATCTTTAAAGTTAATATTGTCTTTAATCCCAGCACTCTGTAGGCAGAGGCAGGCAGAGCTCTGGGAATTCAAGGCCAGCCTGTTTTACAAAGCAAGTTCCAGGCTAGTTGGAGCTATGGGGAGACCCTGTCTCATTACTACCAAAGGGGATAAAAAAGAACCTCTAAAGTCTGAAGTTGCTTCTGAGTCTCAAAGCAAACCATTAACTGTGAGAACCTTTAAAATCACCAAATTTATACACTTGCAATATAAAATGTGGAATAAGAGGATTCCCATTCCAAAAGTCAAGACTTGGAGAATAGAGGGAAAAGTTTTGCTTCAAAGCAAGACCCATATCCAGAAGGGTATGAAACCCTGTTTGGGGGCCTCCTGGTATAATTATTGGGGCCCCAAGGATGTCTGGCAGCACCATTCCTCATGTGCTGCCTTTCACATCCCATTTGAACCCTCCACTAAATCTGCTCTATTTCAGGCATGTGTATGTCCCTGACTTATCCAACGTGCAGAGATCTCATTGCAACTTAAGGTTTGTCTCCCCAGCTTCATGGGATGGTCTTTACAGCTTCCTTGCACAGAATCTGAAACAGCCATACATTTAAAAGATCTCAAAAAGCTTTCTGGAATCTTGTTTCAAGCTTCTAATATGCCTTAATGCTTTCTCCTTTTATACTTCCTTAACTAAACTATGGGTATGATGCTGCAAAGTTAATCTGTGTACTAATTCCTTTAATAATTGCAGATGTATTGTCTTCACTCTCATTGCAACTTTGAATTTACTCACACACATTGCATAATCAAAACACACATTTCAAATATCTTTCTGCCACCTTATCTTTAAATTTTCTTTACCAAACAAATTGTTCTAAGTGTTACTTTCACTTGGCCTGAAAAGATAGATGGCTTATGGTTAATAGCATTGGCTGTTCCAGCAGAAGACCCAAGTTTGATTCCTAGAGCCCACATGGCTGTTAACAACCATGCATAATCCTTGTTCTAAGGGATCTGAAGCCATCTTCTGTACTCCTTGGTCATTGCATATGGTAAATCCACATATTGGTGAATTTGCATACATGGAGGCAATACACTCACACATGTAAAAATAAAATTTTAAAAATTTGCCTTGACTCAAGTTCACAGAATATTAACAGAATGAGCCCATGTCCTTTGTCAGAATACAACAGGAACATAGCTTTGTTCCCCATGGAGTGCTTGTTCTTCTCCAACTTGTTCTCCAACTCATGAACTTGTTCCTTAACTCTCTACCTTTACACTTGACCTTCAGGTTGTCCATACTGTCTCTGGAATGACACATTAACCCCAATATTATAGGGGTTTTCTAGCCCACATCAGCAAGTTCCTACACATTCCTTCTAGAAACCAGTCTCAAAAGCTATGGACAACATGGTCAGTTTATTATGGGAAATAGTTTACCCTTTGTTTTTTGTGTTTTTTTGATATTTTTGAGAACAGGTCTCCCGTTAGTCCTAGTTGGCCTGGAGCTTGCTTTGTAGACCAGGCTGACCTTGAACTCACAGAGATCCGATTGCCTCTGCCTCGGGAGTGAGTGCTGGGGTTAAAAGCATGTGTCACCCTGCCTGGCTGGGAAACAGTACTCTTATTTATTTATTTATTTATTTATTTATTTTTATATTTATTTTTATATTTATTTATTTATTTATTTATTTATTTATTTATTTATTTATTTATTTTTTTTGGTCTTTTTGAGACAGGGTCTCCCTGTAGCTCTGGCTGTCCTGGAACTCATTCTGTAGACCAGGCTGGCCTCGAACTCACAGAGATCCGCTTGCCTCTGCCTCCCAAGTGCTAGGATTAAAGGCGTGCGCCATCACGACCGGCATTTATTTATTTCTGTATGTGTATCAATGTACTGTCTGCATGCAAGTTTGGGCACCCGTGTCATGTAATGGCGCAGAGGTCAGAAGAGGGTGTCGGATTCCCCTGGAACTGGAGCTCTCCTGGAATTGGAGTTTCAGACGGTTCTAGGCCGCCATGTGGGTGCTGGGCATTGAACCGGGGTTCTTTGTAAGAGCGGTCGGCGCTCTTAACCGCTAGGCCATCTCTCCAGCCCGGAAACAATATTCTTAATGAAGAAACAAGCTCCCTGGGCTTCCACAGACAGGAAGCAGAGAGAAACAAGGAGGCTACTGTATTAACGCTAACTCTCTAATTTCCTTTAAATTGAAACTTTTAAAACTTGAAAATGATTTATTTATACTTTTAGCATTTTTATTGACTCTGAGAATTTCATACAACATTGTTTAATGATATTCAGGAAACCTCTGTTCAACCTCTGCTTAATAATTCTTCTATTAATTATCTATCTGTCAAAGGCCTATAAAGTTTAATCTGTGTTTCCTAACTCCTTTGGGCATGAATAGATCCCAGGAAGTCTGGTCAACCTACTAGGTATCACAACAGTAAGGAAAATTGACTCTTTGTCCTACCATTTATCAACTGACATTAGATCCTAGACTATGGCTTGAAAGGCATGTTCAAACACCCAGTCTGTGGTTATTTATTTATTTATTTTTGGCGGGGTGGTGGCTCTGGGTTGTGCATGGTACATGTTTTCATAAGTGCTATGGATTCATACATGCAACTACACAGTGATACCCAGCCAACACACTTTTATCGTTTTGTATTCATATACCACCTCTGGCTCTTTCAATTTCTCTGACCTCTCTTCCTCAATGATCCATGAAACTTACGAGAGGGCTGGAGAGATAGCCTAGCGGTTAAGAGCGCCGACCACTCTAACAGAGGACCCGGGTTCAATCCCTAGCACCCACATGGCGGCTGAGAACCATCTGAAACTCCAATTCCAGGAGAACTACAGTTCCAGGGGAATCCGACACCCTCTTCTGACCTCCGCAGCATTGCACGACACGGTGCACAAACTTACATGCAGATAGTACTTCATACACATACAAAAATAAAAAAATAATAAATTAAAAAAAAGAAACTTGCGAGGAGACAGTGTGGCGATAGATGTCCCATTTAGAATTGAGAGCTCTGCAGTCTTGTAGTCTGTCCACATTGACCAGTCCTTGGTCTCTGTGTTGTTGTCAGTATTTCAGTTTATTCATAACAAGACCCCATCTTATTAAGTGGTATTGCTCAAGTCAAGGATAAGCTTTCCTTCCTCAGTGACACCTTTCTAGAATAAACTTCAAAGATACAACCAGTGGTATGTTTCCCTGGTGATTCTAAATCCAGCCAAGTTGACAAGAATAATCATGCCTTATGTGGTTCAAAGTTCTTATTCTCTTCAAAGTGTGAGGCGATTTAATTTAAGTAGTCTAGGTCTAAGTTCTTTGCCAATATCTTTTTTTTTTTGTCATTAGCCACATATCTTCCTTATAGAATTCTACACAAGTTCATGACTTTGAATGTCTCTGATACACCAATGGCATATTATTTTAAATGGAGTTCTCTACTAATTTCCTTATTTGTGTATCCAACAACACAGCATCACTTTTTGAATGAATATCATCTTAAATTTAATCTTTCACATTTAACAATATATTTTCATAGCTGGGCATGGTGTCACACTCCTTAATTCCCAGCACACTGGAGGCAGAAGCAAGTGGATCTCTGTGAGATCTTGGCCAGCCTGATCAAGTACCAAGCTAGCTGGTGTTGTGGCTGAATTTCATGGAAGGATTTAATTCCCTTCATATCTTTCCTCAGGTACAGCAGCCAAGGACTACCCAGGCCTCTAAAAATAGAAAGCTGTCCTAACTACAATATATGCCACTGTCATTCTAGTGGGTAAATGCAGTCCTTGGCTTAGTCAAAAGGACTGTTGCTTGCGTTACCAATGTTCTTATGGCCATCAATCTGCTGGGCTTTCAAGTACATGCTGAGTGGGCAGTCAGTACTTGGGAAAAACACTCTCTACTGTTTCAGTCATTCTATATCGTATCAAGTTCTTCACCATTATTGTATTTTAAATGCTGACATCTCAACTACATTTGGTATGAGCCACCATTGAGTGAGTAATTATGAGAAAACAATTGTTCCTATTCCCAGCTGCTCAAGCTAATTCAATGTATCTAAAAGCTTTGATCATTTAGCCATTTGATAGGAATTCAGACTGATATAAATTATGTTCTTTCTCGGTCAAGCATCATTAGTCTACTGCCAAATCCAATATCTAGAATTTTGCTGTAACATTTAGCAAACCTCAAGGTTTTCCTTAGTGAGTCACACTTTCTTCTAACATTTGACAGGTTAGTTATCTCCAGTTGTTAACTCTCTTACCTGCATGGCTAGCATGGCCATGAGGTAACTAGGTATATTCTACAGGGTATGCACATCACTGAAACAGTGACAGCATTGTATATCATGGGGTAATAATATGTTAAACCAGTTGTCTGCTTCCTTCCTTCACAGCTAAATGAGTTTACCCATCACTTTTACATTTAGGTGTGACATAGGGCTAATTTCCCCCAATAAGATAGAGAAGTATTAGTTCAGCATCACAATTCTATTTCATCTTCCTGTTTCTCATTCCAGTCAAGTTATCAATTCCAGGGATAAACTGAAGGTATTCTTTTTTTCTTTTTTTCCATTTTTTATTAATTTTTTATTTTATTTTCATTTTTAACAATAAGTAATAATTTATGAGTACAAGCATCTTTCATGTAAAACCAATTTGCAAGCAGTTGTGCCCAAACCCACACAGCCCAAGGGTCCCACCATCCAGCTGGGGGGGGGCTTGAATGTTCAATCAAGTTGATCAAATAAGTGTCCAGTTTATATTGCTGTAGTTTCACCGTTCACCCCAATCGCAGCCCTTACATTCTACCATGCCCCCTCTTCCGCAGATTGTTCCCTAGGCTTAGAAAAGGGGCACGGGTGGACGAGAAGCAAAACTGTCTAGTTTCTCTTCAAACTATGTGGCAAATGGTTACTATAAAGGAAACAAGAAATACAAAATTGCTATCTGAGGCTGAAGAAATTATGGCAATTTAGCGATATTTCAAAATAACAAAGCAATTGATAAAAGTCCTGCCTGAAATTTCCTGTGCAAAATCACGTGGTCACTAAATTGCCATATGTGGAGAAGAGATTGAGAATAATCAAAGTATTAGTATCTGTTCGCTAAAATTACATTCTTTGGGGAAAGCACTGTAAGAACTAAGCACCACCAAGAGAGAATTGGCCATTTTGCAAGAAGAAATAAAAAGAGAGAATTTCCGGAATTCTAGTGCCATGGTGAGAACACTAACTGCCTCTGATGTCAAAACAGTAGGCAATACAATGAAGCCTTGAATAACAGAAATCACACTAAATCACAGGCATGCAGCAACCATCCCTTCCAGCAACAATGAAGTGGCGTAGTGCCATTTATTATCATTTTTTTGTTGTTCAATTAGAAAAATGAGGAAATGTGAAATAATGCTTTTCAGATGTGTCAGCGGGTAGATATGACTTGGTCCTTTGAGAGAAGAGAAACAAACACAGATGATGCTATTATTGCCCCACATGACTCACTAGAGATTAGTTCTCAGTAAAAATAGAGAAAAACCAACAAATAGCTCCAGTCTCACTACTTTTCAGAACTCATTTTGAAGTTAAGAGAGAGCAAGGTTACTAGAGCTTGAAGGGCAGAGCACAGAATGAAGAGATGGAAGCTGTACAGAGAACTGCTGGGATAGTCAAAGGAGGATGGACAAGACTCCAACTGATTACCTGTCTGAGCATGTAGGAACAAAACAAGTAGAGAGATCAGGAAGGAACTGGACAACAGTTAAAATAAGGTCTAAAGAATTACCTGAGACACAATACTCTGTGTTCTCAACATTCAGAGGAAAGATTTCATAATATAAAACATCAGAGTGGCTTTAAAATTCTCTCTCTTATTAGTGGGATATGTTAACCTTAGGAAGGAGAAAGCTTTCTCTGGATGATACTCAGAAACAACAAATTTTACAAAGCAGTGTTTTCAGTAATTTAATGGGTTCTGAGTGATTTCATTGAACATCAGAACAAATGTCAATGCTCTTTAAAACAATACGGGAAAATCCCTAAACTCCAAATGGAAAAAAAGTCTCCAATATCCAGCAATAATCAAAATCACCATGCATGAAAAGAAGCATAGAAAAATCACTGCCCCTAACCTGAAGGTAAATGGATCACCATCTTTAAACAAAATTGAAGAAAAATCCTAATTTATAATTCTGTAATAAATGAAACTATAAATCTGTAATTAAAAAAATAGACACAATTTTTTGTTATAGCATATGCCTTTATTCCCAGCATTCTGGAAGCAAAGGGAGGTCGATCACTGTGAGATCAAGGCGAGCATGATCTCCATAGTGGGCACCAGGACAGCTGAGGCTACAATGAAACTTTGTCTCAAAAAATAGATAAAAATTAGACAAAACTATAAGTAGATATATGTTATTTTTAATTATTAATTTATTCTTATTTTATGCATACATATGCATTGACTGCATGCATATAAGTGCACCCTTGTCCAGCAATCCCAGTGGAGAGAATGCTCTTGATCTCCTGGAACTAGAGTTATGAATGGTTCTTAGCTGCCACATGAAGGATTCAAAGCTGGGTCTTCTGCAAGAACAGCCAGTGCTATTAAGGGCTGAGTCAGCCCTAAATAAATTTATTTTTCTCACCTTGCACGTTTAATAAATTTGAAGAGATATTCAATCATGAATAATAAAATTAAATTTGCATGCTTATGTCTCCCAAAGAAGGAAGTTAAACCACAGAGGAAAATACATAGGAAATAAATTATCCTATCACTCTGCTTTATTTCTCTTGAAGAGTACTGTCTTTAAAGAATAATAATTTGGGCACAGAGAATGGTTCAGTGCGTAAGAGCATTGACTGGTCTTGCAGTGGAATTTAATTTGGTTACCAGTAACCAGAAGGCAGCTAAAGTCATCAGTAGCTCCAGTTCCAGGGGATTAAACATTCTGTTATTGTCTGTTAGGCATTGTAGGGCATGGTTGTACTGACATAAATGCAGGAAATACACTCATACACATAAAATAAAAATTATAAAAATATAAAAACAACAATAATTTATCATGATGTTTTGCTAAAATTCCTTCTGGGATGCATAAACAGTGCCTGCATCGCCCTCACCCCTGGCCCCCATCCCTTTGTCCCTATGACAAACCTAGAATGATTTTTTCAAACTGCAGTCTGGGAAAACAGTGAGTTTATTGGGCTTACTTACAGAACAATAAGTAAAAGTTTACTTACAGAAATGTGTGTTTCCCTCCCAGGAGCATACTGGAAATTCTTCATTCATGTAAAGATGATAGTTTCCAACAGGGACACAGAATGGTGACAGATAGCCTCCCTTCAGCTTCTCTGGTTTGTGTACCCTTAGCCACACCTCTCATGCTACAATGTCTGACTGTTTACACATTGTTTTTTTAATATAATATTTTATTGATGTTTTGTGTATTTCATACATCATTTTTCAGTCCAATTTCGATGTATTCCCCTCTCCCTTCCCCCCACCCATCCCAGTTCATGCATTCTGCCATACATGTCCTGAATCTTTCTCTCAGTCTTTTTAAAGTTTTACTCTGTAGAGGTTTATTGCTTTGGGCAGAATTTAACTGTATCAATCCATTCTTTGACCCAGTCCTTATGTTGTTGTTGTTCCTTCCCATTTGCATTGCTCCAAAATATGCCTATTTAAATGTCATATATGTAAAAGAATTATGTCCTCTGGGAATAAACTGTATGCTAACGTCAAAATATGTTTAGTTATTTACATTTCTCCCTTTAATTTTATATTACTCTAAATTATGAATACATACCTTCTCCCAATATACATTAATTAACATGTATGAAAATAAGTGGTAAGTTAATTCTTGGGCCCATTAAGAGATTCACATTATAACAACACAGTTGCTTTCAGATAGAAAGAAATATAACAATAATGTTGCTCAGCTTGTCTTTCAATTGGGAATTTGGTACTAGCATCCACAAATAAGCAAAACCATTCCCTGTTTGCTTTTTGAGACTGTGTTAATTCACTTAGCAAAATGACTTTGAGTTACATCCATTTACCTGCAAAGTTCATGATGTCATCTTCCTTTACCACTGCATAAAACTCCATTGTGTAGATAAACAACATTTTTGTTATCCACTCATCTGTTGAGGAGCATTTGGGTTAGTTCCAGGTCTTGGCTATTGTGAAGAGAGTTGCAATAAGCATAGATGTGCATGTAAATTTGCTGTAAGATGAGTCTTGTGGGTAAATACCCAGGAATGGTATAGACATTTAGGATCGTGAAGTCTTCCTGGTTAATTGCTCCTAGTTGTCTCTTCTGATTGACTTTACTCTGAGGTCTATTTTGTCTGATATTAAATTAGCAACTCCTGCTTACCTTTTGGTACAGTTTTCTTGGAATATTTTTTCCATCCTTTCGCTTTAAGTTGTTGTCTGTCCTTGAGGGTAACATGGGTTTCTTGTAGACAGCATATAGATGGATTCTGTTTCCTAATCCATTCTCCCCATTTACATATTTTGACTAGGGAGTTTACACCATCAATATTTAAGGTTATTATTGAGAGATTTTTGTACCTTCCTTTCAAATTATTTTTGTTTGCATTTTTGGTCTAGTTTTGTATTTATGCTGTTATGCTCTTATTAATTTCTCTCTCCAGCTGCTTGGGGATAGTTGCTCCTTTCCTCTGTTCTTTGAATTGCTTTGAGTATTTTCTGAAGGGTTGGGGTTTTTGACATGTATTCTTTCATTTTGTTTATGTCATGAAATATTTTTCTTTCTCCTTCAACTATAATTGAAATTTTTGCTGGGTATAGTAATCTGGGTTGGCATCTAAAGTTGTTTAGCACTGGGAAAACTTTGGTCCACTTTTTCTGGTTTTCATAGTTTGCACTGAGAAATCAGCCATAATTCTAATGGGTTTCTCCTTATATGTAATTTATTTTTTCTCTTGTAGCTTTCAGCATTTTGTCTTTGTTTTGAGCATCTAATGTTTTAACTATGATATAACATGTGAAATTTCTTTTCTGATCTTGTCTAGTTTGTGTTTTACATGCTGCTTATATTTGTATAGGTTTGTCTTTTTTTCAGTTTGGGAAAATTTTCTTCTATTATCCTGTTGAAGATCTATACCATTGATTTGGGATTCTTCTCCTTCCTCTATCCTTATGATACAGAGATTTGCTCTTTTCATAGTATCCCACATGTCCTAGTTGTTCCACTTTTGTGTTTTTTTAAATATTTCATAATCTTCACTTGAACATTTTAGTTGTTCCATGTTATCCTGCATGTTTGATATTCTATTTTTTGCTTCCTGCATTCTGCTTCTGAGGCTTTCTCTAGCCCTTTCTTGTTGATTGGATGAATGCCCAATTTCCTTTGTCACTCCTTTCTGTGATTTCTTTAGTTTTTCCACTTCCTTTTGGAGCTTGTCATTCTCTACTTATATTTTCTCGCTTCACTGGCCAGTTTCTTTTATCTTTTCAGCCTGGGATATTTTCAGAGTTTCCACTTCCTCCTGGAGTTTGTCATTCTCTCCCTCTAGTTCTCTTTGGTGTTTCTGTTTTTCTTCCTCTAGTTTTTTTTTTGGAGTTTATCATTCTTTCCTTCTAGTTCCTTCCTGAGATTTTCATTCTCTTCTCTTAGTTCTGTGATTTGTTCTTTATATTCCTTGGTTATTTTTTAATATGTCTACAACTGTTCTTCTAAGGTTCATATCTTGGTTTCCTTCCAGGGAGATCTCATTGTAGGGATCTTCTATAGATGACTGGTCAAATTAAGTGTGGATTTATTATGGGCTTTTCCCATGTTGTTATGTTTTTATTGTGGCTTTGGCACGTGGGTTTATTTTTTTTTGTTTGGATTCTGGTGCTAATTTCAAATGTTAATATGGATGATTGGTTGGTCACTCACTGTGCTTCCTGCTGTTCAGTTCCTCTATATTGGCTGTGCAGCCTAGAATCACTAACACTGTGCCAACTGGATTGTCTGCACCTCAAGTCCACCAGCTTACTTGGTCCTCTGCACCACTGGCATGTGCCTGCCTCCTAGGCCTCTTGCTTAGGGTGTCTGGGTGACTCCACTCACATCCATCATGCAGGAGGGAAGAGGGCTGTGATGTCCCAACTGGTCCCTGAGCCCCAGACCTGTGGCACTGGCCCAGTTGCCTATGCCTTCCTGGCACATCTGGCGTGTGCCAGCTTTCCGAGGGTGGCTGTGTGACTCTGTTTACACATTGTTAACAAGCAATACATTTAGTAGTGATGATACTAGAAAACAGATGGAACAAAGCTTGGGAAGATAGCATCTGTGCCATTTGTCTGTCTCTTAGAGGACAGTCCTAAGCAACATGGTGCCTAAAATATATGTCAGAATGAGCTAGGGAACAACAATCCCCTCAGTGGAAAAATTGAAAATAAATCCTCCAGCTCTAGGAGATCCAGCAGCCTCTTCAGACCTGCATGTCACTTATACACACACACACACACACACACACACACACACACACACACACATAAAATACAAATGAAAAATAATCTGACAAACAACAAAATTCCAGACAAAGTCAAGTAATATAGTAAAATGAAGAGGGATAGATACACAATTACTATAATAATTTAATAATAATAAAGGTGGTTAAATTTTACTTCGTGTATATGTGTAAGTTTGACAATGTACATGTGGTAAAAAATATTTGGATAATGGAGCTGTGAAAGTTAAATCAAGAACAGAGACTTTTCATGATATCTAACATGTCATAATGAAAATTTCAAGCAAGAATGACTTCACTTAAAAGTCTACTAAACATATATAAAGGAAAGCACACTGAATCTATCAAAGTTGTTCTACAAAATAGACATGATTATAATTTTATTTTAATATATTTTTATGAGTCCTTGAGAATTTAATACTATATACTTTGATCATATTGAGACCTCCTCTTCACCTTCTCATCCTTCTACCTACGTACCATCCTCACTTTATGTCCTCAGATTTTTAAGGCCTATTGAGTCTAATTTGTTTTTCCTAAATGATTTTGTATATGGGACCATCACATGTTTTATGCTATGATTTCAATAATGTGTTAGCATCAGTAAATGAAATTGCGAAGTATCAAAAATAGAAAGAATTGAAGGAGCAAAGGAGAAATGTTGAGAAACAGAAATGAAGTAGATTACATAACATTAATGTATACAGAATTTTTCTTACTAAGCTAATAAAATAATTACTGGATAGAGTGGATCAACTTACTAATCTGAAAGTAGAAAGAAACATACTAAAACTGAGGAAAGTATATTCACAGGAAAAATAGCTGATGGTATATTTCATAGTAAAAGATTATGCCTCACTTTATTCAATAGGATACTGAAAATAAAAGAAATGACATTTTATATATCTCATACAACTTAGGAAAGAAAAGTAAAAAAAAAAAAACAATGTTTGACCAGCTAATTTACATAATATCAAAAATTTTTGAATGAATTAATGAGTCTATACAGGACACAGAGTACATATTTAGTATGAAAACTAATTATACTATTATACACTGCTACTTATATTAAGCATAAAAATATGAAGTAAAGAGGGAAAATTTATCTAAGCAAAGTCATTAAACTGAAAACTTTCAAACATTGTTTTGATAACTTAAGCTAGACAAAAATTGGGAATATATACCATATTCATAGATAGAAACTCAAACTATTATTAATATATTCATTCTCCTAACATTTGTGTATAGATCCCAACCAATTTTCAGGAAAATTTCTATTGTATTTGTTTTATTTTTCCTTTTAGGAACAAATTTTTTAAAAGCTTAAGTATTTAACAGAGCATAAAATAAACAAATGTTTGAAAGTTTTAAAATAAAATCCAATTTTATGTGTTTATACTCTTTTAAGACTTATTGTAAGATAACAATAAATATGACAGTATAGCAGAGACGTTTACAAAAAAGCTATGTGGCGAGGATTGCAAAAATTATGAAGTAAATTATATATTATATATTATCAGTTAACATTATAACTATAATCACTCTTACTGTGAGTCATATATATATAAAGTTTGTTATAATTTCAAAGTGTCTCTACAGTGATTAAGTTGTGAGGGTATATTCATTTTGCAATATATTGAAGTTGATGTAATATACAAAATAATAAATTTGTATCTTACCCCTCAACATAAACAAAAGTCTACTCAAGTCAGAGCATTGACCCAAAGGTAAGAGTTCAAACAACAACAAATTTCTAGGGAAAATGATCAGATCAGAGCATGGCTTTGAAGCCTTGAGGAAGACAGTGATGTCTGTGAGAGAATTCAAAGAGCAAAGACATAAAAGACAAAACTGATATATTGAGTTGATCTAAATCAAAAACTTCTGTTCATCACAGAACTCCTTTCTGGGAATTTAAAGGCAAGTCACTGGCTGAGATAAAATATTTAAAACATAAATATTTGACAAATGTTCCTTTTTTCCTCTCTACTTCTATACACAGAACACTATAACTCAATAAGACAAAACAGGGTAACCAAATATTTGAGCACACACTTTGTAATATAAGACATATAAGCACTTAAAAAGACATATAGCATAATTATCAAAGAAAGGAACTAAATATCACCCCAAACACAAAAACACACTGATTCATTCTACAATAGCTGAATCCAAAAAGAGAAACCACATCTCATGTTGGAGATCAAAACTGAGAGTCATAAATTGCTGATGGGAATGTAAAAGTCATACAAACTTGTTGAAATTTTGCTGTAAAGTCAAACACACATGTAACATACTTATTGCTTCTATATTTATCAAAGAGAAATGAAGCCTTATTCCCACAAAGATTTTCTCAGAAATGCCCACAGCTCATAGGTTATGACAGATCCACACTGGATATAACCCAGATATTGATCATGAAGGCAGTGAAGAGTAAAACTTGCTATATTCATATGACAAGACAAAAATCCTATAAAACAATTCAAAAAGGGAGTACTGATAAAGGAAAGTTGACTCTCAAAATCACTAGCCTGAGTGAAGACACTAAATGCAAAATAGCACAGAGCATGTGATTCATGTTGCAAGTAACCTGATATGAAGAGAAGTGATCTTAACTGACAGAAAGCAGAGCAGCATGTGCCTGGGGCTGGAGTTGGGGCAGAGGTTGGTGGCTGAGGTGCAGGATGGAACTCTTTAGTGTGCCAGAAATGTTTTATGTCACAATGCAGCAGAGGTTACACAATAGTACATTTTGTAAATATCATCAAATTGTATACATGAACTTGTTAAATTTAATTATGTGTAAATTGTTGCTCAGAAAATATGACTTTGCAGTATATATTATTCTTTGTGCTGCTTTTCCATGAAATCTTCATAGCTTCAATGTGGCCACAACAGATTTAAAAGTTAGGGACATGGGGGTGAAGAGAGACAGAAAGTCAATTTACATACAGTTACTAGCAGTTTAGGTGCTACTATTAAAATCCACCCATCCCAACATATGGACAAAAGTACTTCGCACCAAAATTTACAATAAGTGTAATGCTTCATTTTAAAATCCATATAATTGCTCTCACTTCAGACGCAAGCCATAGAACATAAGTGACAAAACAAAGTATCTAGAGGTTGGAGCCAGGGCCAGAGAGAGCTCAGGTCTGCTGTCTGAGGTCCAAGCCTTGATATTATGGCTGAGTGGGACTTTGTTCATTACATTTCTATTTGCCTAATTTGTATGCTATATATGGTGAGACAAAAAGGATGAATAAAAAATTTTTGATTTGTAGCCACTTCCCTTCTTCGAAAACGGTTTTGTAAGTTAGTATTTGAGTTACAATGAATCACTATAAAAATACCAACCTGCTCTCATATTGATGGTTAGAGAGCCGGACTCTTAAGAGTGAGATTTATTGCAAATTTAAAGGATGCGTAAAAAATATGACAGTAGGTGCCTTTTAGTTCCTTTCATTATCTTCCCTATAGCCATCCATATGGATAATTACCTTAATGATTTGTTCAGTCATTGTTTATTCATTTATCAATCCAACAAACCTTAAACTACTTGCAATTATGGAAACATTTCTGTTTGTTGGTTCCCATGTTAGAGAATGAATTTATTTTTCATTATGTCTATATTAAGTTGCCAGAAATTCAGTACATTAAAACAGCAATCTTTTTATCATACAATTCAGTAGGTAAGAAGTGCTGACAAAATCAAGGTATCAATTTTGTTGCATTTCTTTTTTTATACCTTATGGGAGAATGCATTTCTTGCATTTGCAATTCATAATGGCCACTGACATTACTTGGTTCATGGGCTTCTTTTGCCATCAAATAAGTCATCAGCAACAGGTCAGAATTTTCTTATATCCCATTTCCCTTTACCATTTTTTCTTCCTTTCTTTTCTGATTTTAAGGGTGCTATTCATTACCTTGTGTTTGTTTGAATAGTCATATGTAATCCCCCGGTCTCAAGGAAGGTGTGATTTAATCACCTCTAACAAATCCCATGGAAGACAATATATTCAAAGTACCTGGAAATCTTCATGTTATCATTATTCTGCCTCTAACAATTCACTTGTCTGCACAATCTACTGTTACTCTTGAAATCTATAATAGTGCTTGACTGTGTCTGTCTTTATAACTCTTGTTATTTGTTTCATTACCAACACAGGTAGTGGCTTCCACATTGTGTTCATTGCCCCATATTTCCCTGACTCTTTAACAAGAAATTATTTTGAGATGTCAATATATTTTGAGAAGTTGACAGATATTTGAGGAACTTAATAAATATCCTTAAAATCACAGGTGAGAGAAGAGAAATGTTGTTAATACTCAAAGTTCATGTTATAGTTCCTCTCATTTCACATAGAGTCTGTTGGAGCTAGAGAGTTGGCTCAGTGGTTAAACTTGTTGGGTGCTCCTGTGAAGGACTTGGATTTGACTTTCAGCACCTACATGGTAACTAACAACCATCCATAGCTCCATTACATCATGTGTGTGTACTTACATTCATGCAGCCAAAATTTGCATACACATGAAAGTTTAAAAATATATTGTGTTTATCTCATATATAATGAAATCGCATTGTATCTTTTGGAAAAACTTATTTGCTGTCAGACGGATTAAGGAAACTTGTACAAGAACTTGATGGACATTTTGTAATTCCCTAAGAAGAACGTCTTAAAGCATTCTGCAAAGATTGCTTTGAACAGAAAACCTTTCCTATTCAACTAATATCTGGCAATTATTTCTAAATTCCTAACACTTGTTAGTGAAACCATTTTAGAGAATCTCTCAGGAGGATTCAAAATTATTTAAATCTTCTGGATTTAAAAAAATTGCCTAAACATTGTTTTAGTTTTTCAAATTTTTATTTCAACTTCTTTTCAGTACTTAGGTAAAAAGCAGTGTTTTTGTTACCAGTAAAGCTTGTTTTTGCCAGCAATTAATTATTTGCCTGGGTGAACAGAATCTGCAAAAATGATAATTTCTTTAAAAATACTTGTCATGGGAACCACAAAATAAGGTAGAATTCTTGAGTCTGGTTCCAGAGTTACTACGCCCATTGAGAACCTTCCATACAAAAAAAAAATCTGTATAAATCCAATGACACACTTAAGATGTCATTAAGCATTTAGCATAGGACATCAGGCAAGGAATAGATTCATTCATACTGCTAAAAATCAGTAGATGCTAGAATCAAACCCCAAGTTCATGTTCTTTCAAGTATACCATGTGCTAGCTAACATGTCACAAATGTTGACAATATTGGGAAAAATCTCATGTGTTAACCAGTCTCAACCTGTCTGAATGCTTTACTGTCTTTCCTTAATAGTAGCAAATCAAGGGAGATTAAGTAGTTTCATCAAACATAAAATTAGAGGTGGGATCTATGGGATGGGTACTTCTGAAATTTTCTGAGATTTTCATCCACATTAAAGAAACTTTGTAATACATATATGCTCCGAGCATTCTGGTCATAAGTGCTTAATGCTAAAGCCCGTCAGGCACATAGATGCAAGAAGCTTTAAAAGCTTTTTGAGTCTAAGGTGGTAACCTTTGGATAGAAGGGTGAGGCTGTCAGTACACTGAAACCCAGCACTTCCTCTCAAGTGTCTGTCTTGCCCTCCTACCCCACTAAGTGCTCACTCTCAGTCCCTCTGTCCATTATGTAAAGCTTTTCAGAGTGCATTTCTCTAGGCAGATGTTTAACCTTAGACTCTAGGGGGACAGTGCTGTGAGTTGCTAGGTCTGTTGATTAATTTTACATAGACACACATACTAATGGATTTTGACACTGAGGACCTCACAGTCGGCCAATCATGTAAGGTAAACAAAGTAGTTCAGGCGAATCTGCACTGAACATTGTGCCCAAGATGCCTCTCAACCAAGGACTCAATGTGAAAGCTGGTTCTTTTCCTTCAGCATGCATTAGCACAGGTTTAGTCAATATTATCTCAAATATTCCTGGATTCATTTGAAAAAAAACACTCTATTTTGTCACAGGCTTGGGTGGAATATGTAATATTCCAATGGAAAATGAAATTCAATAATATCAGGGTTGTAGAGGAGTTTTTAACACTTTGATTATAATTGGTAGCAATCATTATTCAAATTAAAGATAAACCTTATAATTTTTCCCATTGGCGTGTTATGTTATGGGAAACTTATCAAATTAAACACTTATGTGTGATTTGATGTTATGTTTTTAAAAGGAAGATTTTCAAGATGCTTAATATGTCATTTCTAACTATTCATGTTAGAATTTTTCCTTCTGCTATAGATGGGTAAGATGTTCTTCCCCACTGACAAAATCACAAGAAGAGCTAGGGGAAAATATTTTTTTTTACAAAATATTTAAAGTGCATTGAAAGAAAATCAGGTCACCCAGGAACTTAAGAGCCTGAGATCTTAAAGGAAAGTATGGAAATATACATCACAATTAGCATAGATTTTCACTTTGAGGTACCTACTCAAAATCAGGCTTCCAGCCTGAACCATGAGGCAACTCAAAATGATTTAGACCTCTAGTAAACACCATCAGGTTTAGTTGAGATGCTGACATCCTCTGAATAGGAGAGGGAACCCAACTCACACACACTGACATCTTCATCCAATTGATCAAACTGAATTAAAATGGTCTATATACCTGCTTTCCAGCAACAAAAATAAATGTCACCATTAAAGAGTCTAGAAAAATACTTTGAACTTTATTGATAATTCATAAAAAATAGCTTAATGTTGTTCTTATTAAATTGTTTAAATATTTTCTGATAAAGTAAATAGAAATCTGGGCATGGCAGTGCATGCCTTTAATCTCAGCACTCCAGTGTCTCAGGCAGGTGGATTTTTGTGAGCTCAAGGCTATCTGGGGCTACAATAACAAATAAATAAAAATAATAGTAAGTTGAATGGAATTAACTTCATTTTTAATTTGATGGACCACGTTCAGGGTTTTTTTAATGGTGGAGAGGTCTTTGCCTCATACCATATTTTCAAGTTAAATATCATTTATATAGGATTACAACATCAAATTCACAGATGTTCTATTACCCAAAAGAACTATGATTGTTAGCCAGGGGTGTGGTATACACCTGTAATATCAACACAGAGGGCAGAGGCAGGCAGATCTCTGTGAGTTCAAGGCCAGCCTGGTGTAGATAGTAAGTTTCAGGACAACTGGGTTTACAGGGAGGCCCTGTCTCCAAAAAGACATAAAAAAATGAAAAAGAAACATGATTGTTTCCAATAAGCTCTATGGGCAAGGTTGATGCATTTTCTCATGGAATGTGTTCAGAAGGTTATATATTAAGCAGAAGATTCTGTGAGAACCTGTGGGAAAAGAGATAATTATCTCCAGTGAAAGTCAAATTTGGAAGAAGTTCTATTTTAATTAATTATTTATTTTTTATTGATGCTTTGTGTATTTCATACATCATTTTCCAATTCAGTTCAGGCATATATCCCCTTCCCTTCCCCCCACCTCACCCCTACCCATCCCAGATCATGCATTCTGCCGTAACTTTTCTGCATCTTTCTCTGCTTTTTTGTTTTGTTTTGTTTTCATTTTGTTTTTCAACAATAAGGGATAATTTGTGAGTACAAGCATCCTTCATGTAAAACCAGTTTGTAAGCAGTTGTGCCCAAACCCACACAGCTCATGGGTCCCACCATCCAGCAGGGGGGGCTTGTATGTTCAATCAAGTTGATCAAATGAGTGTCCAGTCTATATTGTTGTAGTTTCACCATTAACCCCAATCGAAGCCCTTACATTCTACCATGCCCCCTCTTCCGCAGATTGTTCCCTAGGCTTAGAAAAGGGGCACAGGTGGATGAGAAGCAAAACAGTCTACTTTCTCTGGAGCTGTTGTCTTGGTCTCTAGTCAATTCTGGCTGTTTTCTTTCATGGGCTGCCAGCTTGTCCAGGCATAACCTTTCAATCCTACTAATGAAGCACATGCAATTAGATATATAGGTATTTAAACAGTACTATTGTTATGGTAGGTTACTTTGGGCACTAGTATGACACAGATGACTTGCCTTTGCGTTGTTGGAGAAAGGCATTGGAATATTATATGAATTCACTGATATATTTAACCCACATTTTTTCTATTCTCGCTCACTTAGTATTCATGCTCGCGCGTCCGGACTCTTTCGCTTGTCGGTTTCGTTATAACATCTCGCTAACGCGATTAGAGAATGTAGAGGGTATTGTAATGCATACATTCAATGCCAGTGTAGGGTTATTCCCTCCAAGGGAGGAGAGACATAATAAAGCCAAAATTAGTTATTTTGGAGATAAACAGACATATGGGCTGCCACTGGGCGCGCCTCAATAGTATTTCATCCAGGCAGCTATGGACGAATGGTAGACTTGTGCTGACAGAGGAGTCTTGCTTGACTCAAGAGAGACCTATATTTGCTTTTTGGTTTAGTGGTCTTCGGTAACACTCTCTGGGGCCATCTCCCACTGAGGATTCGAACCATCTGGGTGGGATAATAAACTCTCAAGCTATGGAGCAAGAAAAGTGCATCATCACTATTGACTAATCGCTAATATCCCGAGTGGTAAGGAATCCTCACCACAGGTCTCACATTCATAACCAAGCGGAAAAGCCATACTAGCAAGTCTCGAATTCGCCCCGTCACTCCTGCCAGATTTGCCATCTCGATTTTAGGAGAGAGAACACCAACATTCTCATAATTCTGTGGGGGCTTGGATCCCCATGGGGCCAACACCCGCAATCTCCTTCGGGGGTTTCCCTCCTTCGGCAAATTCAACCTTTCACGCCCAATTGAATGATGTCTCGGCTCAGTAGCAGCCCCATGCTTGGCGGTAGATAGCAATAGTACTCCTGTCTAAGTGCATAGCTTAAGTCCTTTTAGCCATTATATTTGGTATCTGAATAGTAAGGACATGATCTGGTTATCAAGCCACGCTAGTATGTCACATTATATCTAGGTCTATGGGGGGGACGTAAAGAATTTTTTTTAATATTTTGTTGATGTATTGTGCATTTCATTCATTATCATTCAATCCAATTTAGACACATTCCCCTGCTCCTATCCCACCCCTGTTCATACCTTCTGCCATACATATATTGTATATTTCTCTCAGTCTTTCCAAAGTTTTTTTCCTGCAGAAACTTGTTGTTTTGGGAAGAGTTTAACTGTATCATTCAGTTCTTTGACCCAGACTTTATGTTATTGTTTTTCCCTCCCCTTTGCATTGCTCCAACATATGCCTATATAATCATCACATATGCATCAAAATTATGACCCCGAGAATAAACCGTATGTTAATTCCAAAATATGTTTAGGAATTCACATTTCCCCCCTTTAATTTTATATTACTCTAAAATACAAATACATACCTTCTACCCAAATACAGTAATTACAGTGTATGAAAATAAGTGGTACGTAGATTCTAGAGACCGTTAATAGAATTACATAATAACAAGTTGCTTTCAGACAAAAAGAAATAGCACAGCAATGTCACATGAAATACATATAAAATGATCATAAGACAATTAAATGATTAATTTAATAAGGTTATTTTAATGTTTACCATCTTAATTTATCATTCCATGTTTTTAAAGAATAAAAAAAGCAAAATAGACACAGTTCCAATACTCATAAATATTAGATCCTACTCATGTGGATGTTTAAAAAAATAAACACATAGAAATGGAATTTAGTAGGTCACTAATGCTAAACTAATATTCACAGTAGAGTTGGACACTTATGTAAATGAAGTATAGTTGGATTTTTTTCAAAATTTAGAGCAAAGTTCTTAGGAACAAAATTTATATAGAATTTAAAAGAATCCAGTGAAGTTAATTTCTTTAGAAAAAAAGATCTCATTATCTTTTTTTTTCTGAAAATCTCTCCATCTTTGAACGCTGTCATTCCAAGTGATAATTAATTCTTGCTCACAGGTTTGAGGAAATACTTGTGGTTCTATACAATGAATTGAATGAAAGCACATGAGAAAAATGAAAACAGTTACATTTTGGCTCAGAGCATGTTTCCTTCTCAAGCTGCAGAACTGTGGGTTATGTGAAAGTTCATGTAATAAAAATAGACTTTATACATGACAGAACAAGAAAGTAATATGAATATAGATGAAAGAAATGTCTAAACAAGTGAACACTCACAACAGAATTATTTTCTTCTTTTGTTTCTAGTTTTCTTGAGAAATTTCCAAAAGCCTAATTTTCACTGGCTTTTCTAGGGAACTGCAAAAATAAAAGACCAAAGTTCTAACTGAAGCAGCCATGATATTAAAGTGGTCTCTATCTTCAATTTGCCCCAAGACCAGATATTATATTATTGTCTATGAAAAAAAAGATGTAAAATTTATCATTGCATTCTTTGCAGGCATGGAAATATCCATAGTGTATGTTGGGAAGATCAGCCGTCTGAGCCTGCTTAGAAATGAAATTTACTTTCTGCAATTCCGTTTATTGTAAAATGAGCCCAACATACTTTACACGTTTTTAAAACAGAGTGGCCTCTAGTTCCCGATGCATTTCAGTTCAATAAATTCTATAGTTTCTTCCAATTTCTATATTGAAATTGCACAGCAATGATATTTTATGTTGAGTATTGCAGATATCTAATAATAATTAAATATTTATCCACAACCAAAGCCGTTTACAGAAGAAATTGAAGAAAAGATGCATAAGAATAGAACAACTCTAAAACACTTTTGCTCCTTTACAACACATCTGTCTCACTCAACACCTTACATTACTATACACACATATATAGAAAAAAGCATAAGTATACACTTTTAATTCTCAGTATCAAGATATACATGATAATTTTAGAATAATGTTCATTAATTAAGGAGAATTTCATAAAACATGTTCTGATCATATTGGTTCCCACTGTTCCATTTCCTTCTAGATCTAACCCTGCTTCCCCATCTTCCAACCTTGAGTCCTCCTATTTTAAAGCTCTTTAAATTCTCTACACAAAGTCTCTTTGGTGCGAATCTATCCTCTGGATCTCAGGATCACAGTAGATCTATCAGTGGGCACACCTTTAACAAAAATTGATTTTCCAGTTCCAACAGCTATCGATTGTCACCACAGACCAGGGGAACAAAAGACTGTAGGCCAGAAGTGGTGAATGATTCCTCCTCAAGGGTGTTATGGCACAAGAGAGCAGTTGCAAATATAAACTTAGAGTGAGCATGACAGCATGCATAAGACCTGTGCAAGATGAAACCAGAAAAAATGCCAGCATGGAGGGAGGAGGTGGGTATGAATTCTCATCTGTAGCAGATGAGTTATTGTCATTATAAATTCTTACTAGTTTTAAGAAAATAGATCATAAAGCATCTTCCTTAATGCATGTTGAATCAGAATGACATGAGAATTCTATTTTTAATTCTGTGTTACTGTACTTTAAGGAAATAGACATTATTGAACATAGCCTTGTAGTTAGAATTTATTATCCAAATTTAGCAGCATCGAGTTTGAAATTTGATCATAATAAATCCAAACATATAAACTATATGCAAATAATCCATTTTATTTTGTTACTGCTTTTAAGAGGAATAAAACAAATTATCAGTTCCTGGTCTTATGTTGCATAGCGAAGCTTCCTTAATGAGTGAATGCCATCTTGGTTCCTTGTTTTATAATGTGTGGGTCTTGTGTGTAGACGTTGCATCGTAATTAGGCATGAGCCATTCACAGACCCGGTCTGTGTGTGTCCAGTTATGAGAATCTTTACTATTCACATCTGGTACAAAAGAAGCTTATTTTCTGAGTGGTGTCGGGTGCATTTGTCTGTAAATATAAGGACACTTACTTTTTTTTAATTTATTTATTTCTGTATGTGTATGAATGTACTGCCTGCATGCAAGTCTGTGCACCCCTGTCGTGCAATGCCGCGGAGGTCAGAAGAGGGTGTCGGATTCCCCTGGAAATGGAGTTCTCCCAGAATTGATGTTTCAGACTGTTCTCGGCCACCATGTGGGTGCTGGGGATTGAACCCGGGTCCTCTGTAAGAGTGGTCGGCGCTCTTAACCACTAGGCCATCTCTCCGGCCCCAGGACACTTCTTTTTTAGTTAGTAAAATGTTACCTTAGCGTAAGGATGTGTCTACCATGTGGAATTCTCTAAGATCTATGACCTCTCCAAATGTGTGCCTCTGGCTATGTTAATAATACCCCACACAAGTTTCCTTCCACTGAACGGGCTTTAGATACAATTGGTTAGCCACTGATTTTTCTTCCCAGATAGAAGTGATGCTACTTCATCAATGTCTTACTCTCTGCTACCAGAATGGCCAAAAGGTGATGACTGGGTGTCTACAGAGTGTGATACCATGGACAGAATGCGTACATTCGACTTCACCCACCCAGTGCTAAGGGATCATTGCAGAAGAGGGGGCGGAAGATTGTAAGAGCTAGGTAAGAGCTAGGGAAGTAATGTAAGACCAAACAAAATTGAATCCTATGAGCTCCTGAGACTCAGGTTATGTGAAATTTCAACAGTGATATCAGCATGCACAAGTCCCATGCAAGCTCAGCTGGACAAACACCCAGCACAGAATTATAGAAATAGGTAGCAGAGCCAAACGTGGCAGCAGATGGTAGTCAGGTGAGGAAGACCTGGCCTGGCCTTCATTCGAAAAGAGACTCCATATAGGCTAACTAGAGCTTAGGGGAGGAGCTGGCACTGCTGAGTGAGCAGGGAGAGCTATTTGGCACAATGAACTCTAGCAGGGATGACAGAAGGTGTGAACTCCTGGAAGGGGGTTCTAGGGAGGGTTCCAAGGGAGGTGCAGGTAAAATGGTGATTGAGGCTGATTAAAAAATTAGCTACAAAACACATACACACACACACACACAAATACAAATATCAGTTTCAAAGACTGAATCATATTTCCATAAAATGTAAATATTGAAAAGCTAGGTTCTTTGTGATGATATTTTAAGATAATAAAAATCACATGAGGTCATACAATTGGGAAGCTAACACCATAGGCCTAGTGTCCTCATAAGACAGGGCAGAAACCTCGGCAAGCTCTATCTGAAGCACAAAGATGAAAGGCCACATAAGACACAGTACCATTAAGTCCAGGAAAATGAACGCACCAATCATGATAGGACCTTGGTAATGAGCTTAAGAACTCTAGAACCATAAGAAAATCATTTCCGTTGTTTAATCCACACAGTCTGTGGTGTTTTTTACAGCAGCCTACGTTAAATAAGATAATTAACAAATAATTGACTCTCCCACTCACTGATTATCTTCTCTCTGGTCACAAAATTAATGGGCTGAAAATTCAGATAAAGTCAGTAATGCCTTACGAAGTGGTAGGAGAAGTTGAATAAGGCAAAATAGCAATGGCTACTATCTTTCTTTACAAAATGCAAAATATTTACCATTATAGGGTATTGATTATCTATGACAAAATTCACTCAAGGATTTCACTTTCTATTTTAAACATATCTTGCTTTTTTGCGTCACAAATCTAGTAGAAGTTAGGAAGAAAAATTTGGCCAGTAACTTGTTGAGAAACCCAAAGCTTTGCAGAATGTAAAGCCTTATCTGCTTTAGAATTTAATATCACCAGCTTGGAATCATGATCTGAATCTTTACTGATATTTTTTTTTCTTTTCCTTTTTTATTTTTACCAACAAAGTTCTTTTTATTTAACTATAAGAACACTTATTAATTCAGTGGGAATTTCAGCATAAGATCTAACATTTTCATTACCATTATGACCTGGCCTCTGGGTCTGCTCAGACTCTCCCAGTCATCAGTGAGAGTTAGAGACATCATTAACAGAGGCCAAGCCGGACGGCTGGAGGTCCATCTTTCCCAGCTACTGGAGAAGTTCCTCAACTCCTGTCCAGAGGAGGAAACATCCAATTTCTCAGAAAAATTAAAGACAAATTTGACATTGTATCATAACACCTCTTTAAACAATTTAGACTTATCATTTATCAAGAGTATTGGTCCAAACTCATTGGTTTCTTTTTTTCCCCCTCATGTTGCAATTTACATTTTATGTCTGTAATCTTAATAATCTTACTCTCTGTGCAGAAATTAATCAACTCAGTGCAAAGAAAAATCCCTCAAGCTGGAATAGCCTTATCTTGCTTTGGAAAAAGAAAAAATGCTTAATCCCTAACCCTATGCTCTACTGACTTTTTGCAGTGTTGTCTATGAAAGCAATATTGTCTCTGCATGCAATTCTGTCATGACCCATGTGGAAGCCTTCATAAAATGAAGGGATGTACAAAAGCAAGAATTTTTCCAAGATTTTTTTCATTTATTAAACTTTTCCCATCTATTTGAATGTATCACTTATAATTGTCTTAATAATGTACAATCTATACTACACCTGATATGATGAGAGTCATGTGACACTGCCTCTGTACACAACCCTGTCTTGAAAAGACAAAAAAAAGTGTCCTAAAACAGTCTACTAACATTAGTTAGGCCCATAGATGTTCCTGTTATTCACAGAAATGCATAAACTGGGAAAACAAAAATACAAATTACTGATCAAATTTCTATGCTCATATTGAACACAGTCTAAATCAAAATAAATTCAAATTAACAGGAAAATATTTCTGGAATATATATATATATATATATAGTAATATATATCTACATAATTTCAAATACATTCAAGTCCTCAATTCACTTTCTTAATCAACTCATTATTTTCAGAACTCACTTATGGTGAACTCAGGAAACAGTAAGAGCTAGAGAATCGTTTTTAAATAGAACGATAAAAAGCGATGCTTTGGGGTTTGAAGAAGTGCTTGTTTGCAGGAATGAAGGAGTAGATACAGCTCTCTTTGCTTTCTCTTGTCTGTGTTTATATGTTTGGTAAGGTAAAGTCAATTGGATGTGATATGAATATTATAGGAGTAATCAACTGCTTTCTAATTGGATTTATGGTCCACTTCATAAGATGAAGCCCATATCTGACATCTGTATCTGGCCTAGGATCCTGATGCTGGAGAACCCACAGGGCATGGGAGAAAGACTAATATAATTATTCTGCTAAAAAAAATATATATATATATATATATATATATATATATATATATCATTAAACTTATTCCTAATGACTTTCTGTTGTACATAGATTAATACATAACTCTTAGGAGAGAAGCTTCTCTATACATCATGTGTAGTGGTGATTAACACAGAGAACCACAACTGGCCAAAGTGAATAAGAAAAGGAGTTTGTGGAATACTTATCTTGTAACACTACAGCTATATCAATATAGTGTCTCCTAAGTCTCAGGATCCATTGCAGAAGAGGGGACCAAAACATTTTCAGAGCTGGTCCAGGTTGATGACCATGAATAAATAGTTTTCCAGACAGACAATGAGGCTTACATGAACTCACAGCAAGAGTTACTGCATAAACAAATCTCATATTAACTCATACCAGATAAAATCCCAGTATAGATGTGGGGAACATGGAGAAATGGGTAAGAACTTAGTTTTATGCTTTTAATGATGATTTGTATATTTCAGACATCATTTTTCAATTCAGTTTAGATATGTTCCCTTTTTCTTTTTTAATGTTTAGGCATTCACATTTTCCTCCATTAATTTTATATTACTCTAAAATATGGATACATACTCTCCACCCATATACAGTAATTAGAGAGTCTGAAAATAAGTGGTGGGTGGATTCTAGAGCCTGTTGAGAGATATATATTATAACAACATAGTTGCTTTCAGATAAACAGAAATATAACAAAAATGTTGTTCAGCTTGATTTTCATGTGGGGATTTGGTGTTAACATCCAAAAATGAGGGAAACCATTTGCCATTTGTTTTTCTGGGACTGTGTTACTTCACTTAGCATAATGGCTTTGAGCTCCATCCATTTACCTGCAATGTTTATTATGTCATTTTTCTTTACCACTGAATAATTCTCCATTGTGTAGATGTACCACATTTTTGTCATCCATTTATCTGTTGAGGGGAGTTTGGGTCGGTTCCAGCTATTTCCTATTGTGAAGAGAGTTGCAATAAACATGGATGTGCATGTATTTTTGTGGTAGGATGAGTCTTTTGGGTATATACACAGTAGTGGTATGACTGGGTCAGGTGGTAAGCTCATTTTGAGTCTTTTAAGGGTTCTCCATACTGCTTTCCACAGTGGTTGTACCTGTTTACATTCCCACCGCAGTGGATGAGTGTTCCGGATGAGTGTTCCCCTTTCCCCACAACCTCTCCAGCATTTGATGTCTTTTGTTTTCTACATCTTAGCTAGCTGTATAGGAGTGAGATGATATCTGAGAGCGGTTTTAATTTGCATTTTCTTAATTATTAATGGTGTTGAACACTTTTTAAGATATTTCTCAGTCATCTTTAATTCCTCACTGGTGAAGCCTCTGTTCAGCTCTTTATACATTTTTTGAGTAGGTCATTTGTTTTCTTCTTTGTTTTTTGAGTAGTTTATATATTATTGACGTTAATGCTCTGTCACATGTATAAGTGGTAAAGATTTCCTCCCTGGGCTGGAGAGATGGCCTAGCGGTTAAGAGCGCTGACAGCTCTTGCAGAGGACCCGGGTTCGATCCCCAGCATCCACATGGCGGCCGAGAACCGTCTGAAACTCCAATTCCAGGAGAACTCCAGCTCCAGGGGAATCTGACACTCTCTTCTGACCTCCGTGGCATTGCACGACATGGGTGCACAAACTTGCATGCAGACAGTACATTCATACACATATAGAAATAAAATTAAAAAAAAAAGATTTCCTCCCAGTCCATGGGTTTTCTATTCCCTTCCTTGATTGTTTATTTTGCTGTACAGAAGCTTTTGAGATTGATGAGGTCCATTTGTCAACTGTTGACCTTATTTCCTGTGCAGCTGCTCTGTGATTTAGAAAATCTTTTCCTATACCTATGTCTTGTAGGTTGTTGCCAGCTTTTTCTTCTATCACTTTCAGGGTTTCAGGCTTCACACTGAGATTTTGACCCACTTGCAGTTTATTTATATTCAGGGTGAGAGGTAGGGCTTTAATTGTGTTCTTCTAAAAATGGTGATCCAATTTTGCCAGCACCATTTGCTGAAGATGCTACCTTCCTCAATTGAGGGATTTTTTTCCCCTTTGTCAAAGATGAGGCGACTGAAATTCTATGAGCTCAAGTTTGGATCTTCAATTTTGTTCCATTGGTCAATGGGTCTGTTTTTGTGCCAGTACCAGCCTGTCTTTATAACCATGGCCCTGTAATATAGTTTGAAGTCTAGTAGAGCAATCCCCCCTGTATTGCATATTTCCCTCAGGGTTGCTTTAGCTATTCAGGGTCTTTTGGTTTTCCATATGAATTTAAGGATTATTTCCCAAGTCTGTGAAGAAACTCATGAGGTTTGTTATTGTGATTGCATTAAATCTATTTTTCCAATCCATGAGCATGGTAGGTCTTTCTATCTTTTAATGTCATTTTCAATCTCCTTCTTCAGGGTTTTAAAACTTTTGTTGTAGAGGTCTTCGATATCTTTTGTTAGGTTTGTTTCCAGGTATTTTCTTATTTTTTGAAACTACTGTGAGTGGAAAAGTCATTTTATATTCCTTCTCCACTTGTTTATTATTGGTGTGAAGAAAAGCTACTGATTTTTATAGGTTAATTTTGCAGCCCACCACTTTACTCTTAATCATTTCTAGAAGTTTTCTGGTGGAGTTTCTATCATCCCTTAGAAAAACTATCATATCATCTGCAAAAAGTGATAGCTTAACTTCTTCTTTCCTTCTCTTGTCTTATTGCTCTAGAAAGTTTCTCAAAGACTATCGTGAAGAGGAGTGGTGATAAGGGGCAGCATTGCTGGGTTCCTGCCTTTAAGGGAAATGGTTCCAATTTTTCTCCAGTTAGGATGATGTTGACAGTGGGTTTGCCATATATGGCTTTGACCATATTGTGGAATGTTGCTTTCAGTCTGATTCCCTCTAGGACTTTAAAAATTAAGGGATGCTGGATCTTGTCAAAGGCTTTTTCTGCATCAATTGAGATGATGTGTGTGTGTGTTTTTTTTTTTTCTTTCAGTCCATTTATGTTTTTTAAGATATTTATTGATTTACATATGTTGAACCATCCCTGCATCTCTGGTATAGTCTAACTTGATCATGATGGATGATCTTTTTAATGTGGGTCTGTATGCAATTTGCAAGTATTGTGTTGAGAATTTTTGCATATATGTTCATTAGTGAGATGGGTCTATAACTTTCTTTTATCCATGTATTTTGCATGGTTTTTGTATTAGAGTGATGCTGGCTTCATAGAAGGAATTTGGGGCATTCCCTCTGTTTGTATCCTTCTGAACACTTTGAATAGCAATGGTTGTAGGACCTCTTCTGCCGTGAAAACATCTGGATGGGACTTTTTTAGTTGGAAGGTTTTTATTTACATCTTCAATTTCCTCAAATATTATGGGTCTGTTTAAAATGTCAATCTCTTCTTGGTTGAGCTTGGTTGGTTCCCAGGATTTCAAGTATTCATCCATTTCTCTTAGGTTTTCAAATTTAGTGGAGGATAGGTTTTTTTTTTTTTGTCTTTTGTTTTGCGGCTTTTTTTTTGGTATGTGTATGAATATACTCTCTGAATGTAGGTCTGTGCACTCGTGTCTTGCAATGCTGCAGAGGTCAGAAGAGGGCGTCAGATTCCCTGGAACTGGAGTTAAAGACAGTTCTCAGCTGCCATGTGGGTGTTGGGGATCAAACCCAGGTCTTCTGCAAGAGGAGTTGGAGCTCTTAACCGCTAGGCCATCTCTCCAGCCCAATGATAACTTTTTGAAGTAATCTCGTATGATTGTCTGGATCTTTTCTTTGTCTGTTGTGATGTTTCCCCTTTCATCACAAATACTATTCTCTCTCTCTCTCTCTCTCTCTCTCTCTCTCTCTCTCTCTCTCTCATTAACTTGGCTAGAGGTCTGTCTATTTTGGTTATGTTTTCAAAGAACCAGCTTTTGGATACATTGATTTTTATGTGTATTGTTTTCTTTATTTCTAGTTCATTTGTTCCTGCTCTGATTTTTGTTATTTCTTCCTGTCTGTTGGGTTTAGGGCTCATTTGTTGTTGTCTCTCAAGTGTTTTTAGCTGCAGTGTTAGATCGTTTATTTGTTCCTTTTTTTTTTTAATGTGGGCACATAAAGCTATAAATTTCCTTCTCAAGACTGCTTTTAAAATATCCCACAGGTTTTATTGTGTTGTATTGCCTTTTTCATTAAGTTCTATGAATACTTTTATTTTACTCTTTATTTATTCCCTGGCCCATTCATTATTCAGGATTGTGTTGTTTAGTCTCCATGTGTTCTTGTAGCTAGTTGGGTTTATTCTGGTGTTCATATTGAGCTTTATTGGACTATGGTCTGATAGAACACATGGAATAATTTTAATCCTTTTGTATTTGTTGAGGTATCTTTTGTGCCCAAGTATGTAGTCGATTTTGGAGAATGTTCCTTGAGGTGCTGAGTAGAATGTTTATTCTCTGTTGTTTGGGTTGGATATTCTGTAGATGTCTGTGAGGTTCATTTGGTGTATTATATTGTTCAGTTCTGATGTCTCTCTATTTTTTCTCCTGTTGATCTACTCAAGGGCTCAGTGGGGTGTTGAAGTCCCCCACTATTAGTATGTTAAGATTAATCTGTGTCTTGAGGTCCTGCAGAGTAATGTTTATAAGTTTGGTGCACCTTTTGTTTTGTGCATAGACATTTTGGATTGTGAAGTCTTCATGGTTCATTGTTCCTTTAACAAGGATGTAATGGCTCTCTTTGTCTCTTATGATTATTTTTACTTTGACATCTATTTTGTCTGATATTAGAATAGCCACTCCAGCTTGTTTCTTGGTACCATTTGCTTGGAATATTTTTTCCATCCTTTCACTCTAAGGTGGTATCTGTCCTTGAGGAAGAGATGGGTTTCTTGTAGACAGCATATAGAAGGATTCAGTTTCCTAGTTTATTCTGCCAGTCTATGCCTTTTGATTGGGGAGTTTAGACCATTTGAATTTTAGGTTATTATTGAGAGATGTGTGTGTGTGTGTGTGTGTTGCTTCCTTTTACCTTATTTTTTGCTTGCATTCTTGGTCTAATTTTGTATTTACTCTGTTATGTTTTGTTGCTTTCTCTCTTTAATTGCTTAGGGATAGTTGCTCCTTTCCTCTGTTCTTTGCATTGCTTTGAGGATTTTCTGAAGTATTGGTTTCTTAGACATGTATCCTTTCATCTTGTTCATGCCATGAAAGAATCTTCTTTTTCTTTCATCTATAATTGATATTTTTGCTGGGTATAGTAGTATGGGTTGGCATCTAAAGTCATTTAATACTGAGAATTCTTTGGTCCAAGTTCTTCTAGCTTTCATAGTTTGCACTGAGAAGTCAGCTACAATTCTGATGGGTTTCCTCTTATATGTAATTTGTTTTTCTCTTTTGGCTTTCAGTATTTTGTCTTTGTTTTGAGTATCCAGTGTTTTAACAATTTTATGGTGTGTTGAATTTCTTTTCTGGTCCTGTCTATTTGGTGTTCTATGTGCTTCTTGTATTTGTAAAGGATTGTCTTTTTTTCAGTTCGAAGGAAATTTTCTTCTATTATCCTATTGAAGATCTGGTCAATAGTGTTGCTTTGGGATTCTTCTCCTTCCTCTGTCCCTATGATGTGGAAGTTTGGTCTTTTCATAGTGTTCCACATTTCCTGGTCATTCCACTCTTGTGGTTTATTTTTAATTTTTCATAATCTTTACTTGAGCATTCTAGTTGGTCCATTCTATCTTTCAGGTCTGATATTCTTTTTTTTTTTTTTTTTCTGTGTTTTTTTTTTTTTTTTGCTTCTTCCATTCTGCTTATGAGGATTTTCCCATCATTTCCTGTTGATTGGATGAATGTTTAATTTCCTTTTGCATTTTATCCTGTGGTTGATTTAGTATTTTCCCACTTCCTTCTGAGGAACAATGTCATTCTCATCTTAAGCCTTGGCTTCGGTGGTCACTTTCATTTTCATTTTGGCCTGGGATCTTTTCAGTGTTTCCACTTCCTTGTGGAGTTTGTCGTTTTCTCCCTTTAGTTATTTCCAACGTTTGTCATTATCTCCCTCTTGGTCCTGCTTGAGTTTTTCACTCTCTCCCCTTAGTTCTCTAATTTCTTTGAATATGTCCACAACTGTTCTTCCAAGGTCCATATCTTGGTTTTTCTTCCAGGGAGATCTCCTTGTAGGAATCTTCATACAGGGTTGGTAGTTAAGTGGGATTATTTATGAGCTTTTCCATGTTGTTTTTCTTTGTGTCTTTGGCATGGTGGATTGTTGTTTGTTTCTTTGTTTCTTTGGAATTTGGTGCCTCAACTTTGGCTGCACAAACTATAATCACTAATACTGTGCCTGCTAGATCCTCTGCACCACCTCTCCCACAGGGTGAATTGGGGGTGGGGTGGGGTGGTTGCTACCCTGTTGGCCAACTCACACCATGGTCTGGGCACAAGGTGATGTTGTGCTGTATGTTGTGTGCATCTAATTCAGCCCATGTTGCACACTAGAACTGGAAGGTTGGAAGATCCCAGGTAATACCAATCCTCCACAAGGCACAGGGGTGCCCAAAGCACCAAGGCAGGCGGGGCTCTCCTGGTCTTTTGCAAGGTGATGTTGTGCAGAATGCAGGTGAAGTCTGCACACACTAGTAAGTAAGAACTTCTATATTTTTATGATTGATATTTTATTGTTATTAAACTATTTCCATAAGTCTTACATCATTTCTCAATTGAATCTAGAGTCACTTCCCATTCCATGTCCCCCACCCCACCCAAGAACCTGCACTCTGCCATGCATGTCCTTTATCTTTTACTGAGTCTTTCCAGAGTTGTATTTTTCCAGTTATTTTGTTGTTGTTGTTTGTTCTCTCCAACTTGTATTTTTTCAGTATATATATATATATTTTATATTATATATATCTTTATATATGGATGTATATAGATACATCCATATATATGTGTATATATACATACATGATATGTATATATAAAGCTATATATACATGCATATAAATGTAAATACATACATACATACATACATACACATATCACTTGAATTGGATGATTTTTTTTCCTAAAAGATGTCATGGTTTCCTTAAGGAAGTGCTCAAAGTCTCCTTGGCAAGCCCAGACAACCATCAATCCTGCACTTGTGCTCCACATAGGGGTCTTTCCTTCCCATAGTCCCCAAAATGAAGTCCAGTATGCATGCGTCCTGTCTTGATCCCCCTGCACTGGCCTCCATGATACAGCCCAGATAGTCCAACAATGACAGTCCATATTCTGAGGAGGCTGAAATACCCTTAGCTGGTTAGTCCACAAGACAGATATCTCAGCAGTTCTCAGTCCACATTGGAAGGTTAAAAATCTGTGTCTCATGTCCTTGAGGGGTGCCAAAAGCAGTGGCAGCCACAGAACAAATTTACCTGCCTGTAAGAACTGAAGACAGGGCAAACAACAGTGCTCTCTATTTTTTTCTTTTTGTTTTTCTACTAAGATCTCAAGTTTTATATCTGCAGTACAGTTTCTTTGGTCTTACTGATTATTTCTGGTTGTACTTTCCATTTGGATGCTTAAGGCCACACAGTTATCCCAGACTGACCAAGGTATTGTGAATCTCTAAATAGGTTCTAGAGCTGACCTAACACTTATTTTCAGACCTTGGAATTTTAGTATATGAGGGAGGGTATGTGTGCATCTTTTAAAGTAATGTGGGATTAAAATGGAAAGATGCAAATAAAGAAATATGCTATGGAAATCACATACAATTTGTTTCCAAAATATACAATGTTAATACAGGTGCAATGTAACAGGCTGGTACAACTTAGCCTTTCTTGGTGCTTAACAAACATACTTGATGTCCATACCAATTTGGCCAAGGGACCTAGTGAATAACTTTCTTTGTTCCTTGCCCTCAGAGGTCAGCCAAGTCTTAGGGGATTATCCATGGGGGCATCTCTTGAAATGTCCTGCAGAGGTGGGTCACCAGTCTTCCTGTTCAGGGAGGTCTTGGAGAACCACTCTTGGGACTTCAGTCAGTGTCCAGTCTATAAAGAGGAAAGTCTGCTCATGCTTCAGAAAAGGAAGCCTGGTTTTGCAAGACCTGATTTTGTCCTCAAGTGGATGGAACTGGTGGATGAGAAGCTGAAAGGGACAAGGGGTCCCCACCCTCCTCCACCCCAAAAACCCAAGAGACTCCTGAGGACCAGATCCTCAACTGACTTCAAGAAAAAAAGAATTTCTAACCCTACCTGAGGAACTTGGAAGTGTTGGCTGCTAGGAAGAGGAGATTCAGTCTTATATAAGGGTGAGAGTTCAGACTCTTGGAAGGTTGATCAGGCTATAGTAGGAAAACCCACAGCAACAGTCAATTGGTGACAAAAACCTGTATCTATTTGCCTTTATAAATATATATGAGTATAGTAAATACAGTGTAAATTAGAAAGGGGGAGGGTTTATGGGACAGGATCTAAATATGATCAAAGTATATTGCATGAGAGTCTGCAAAATTTAAGGAAAGCCAGCCATGATGGAATAAGCCTTTAATCCCAGCACTCAGGAGCCAGCAGCATGTGGATCTCTGTGAGATCAAAGCCACCCTGGTCTCCACAGTGAGTTCCAGGGCTACTCAGGCTACTGGGAAACTCTGTCTAAAAATATTCAAGGACCAATAGGAAAAAACAATATAACTAAAAAATCTTTGTCTATGAAATTTGATCCCCAAAAATGCAATCCAAGGAAATACCTAGGTAAAATCCATCCTAAAAGATACACATAAGACAAAGATATATAGATTGTCTAGTCACATTTAATATATGAGTATTCTGTAAGTAAATCTTTGACCAGGGTGTCCTTTATTCACTGGGAAATTCCCATTAGTGGCTTATTAAAATTGATCCACAATGAGAAAGAATTTACTAGAATATTCTCCCCCGAAGAGGAAGAAATGTTCCCACTTCAGTCCTCTCTAGCTTACACAAGTGAACAATAACAACCAAAAATCTGAAAAAAAAATTGTTGAACTCCCAGCCAATCTCCTATCCAAGGGACATGAATGGCCACATTTACACTTCTAATAATTTAACCTTTTGTGTATGGCTTATTTAAATGGTGTTAAGTTTGTGAGGTATATGCAAATACTGGAAGGCCAATATTGTCGCTCCATGCCATTGTCAATCTTTCTTATTGCAAAGTACTATGGTATTTTATATATAATATATATATATATATTATATATATATATATATATATTATATATATAATATCATAGTACATATGTCTCCATTTTACTCCCAAGAGGCATGTGGATGTGGGTTGGTTCCATTTTGAGGCTACTTAACAGTGCTATTATTCACACTCTAGTTAATCTCTTCATGAAGACATTTTTGTTGGATATGCACCAAGACCAGAAATTGCAGAATCATAAAATATGAAGCTATTCGGTTTCAGTAGATACTACTAAATAGCTTTCCAAAATGATTTTACTCACACTGGCAATTATGAAAGCTGTAATTTGCCTCATGCCTTTGGCAACAATAGATATTCAGTGTCTTTCTCATGTGTGTCATTTGAAGGTTGGGTGTAGAATCCCAGTTTCCTCAGAGCTAATGAAATTGGGCACCTTTGTGGATTTATTCACAATTAAGCTGTCCTCCTCCGTGAAATAGAGGGGTCATGGATTGGGGAGTCTAAACTTGATTAAGAACCGTTGTAGGAAATGAGCACAGCTCAATAAAAACTTTAAAAACATAGCTCACTACCATTTTTTCAAGTAACTTTCCAATCTGTCATGATGATAACTATATAAGATATTCTAACATAGTAGCTTTTTTGTGTTGGGAAGAAGAAATACATAAGAATGTATTTTATGTTTTCTTGAGTTGTTATTAATGTTCATTTTATTTTCTCATATCATTGTGTTTTAAGGAATATAGCCTTATTTTTTTTAATCTATTTGGTTCTACTTTTGACTGAAAATTTCTCACCTTGAGTTAGTAGTATCTCTGAACTAATACCTACGCCTTCAGCTAGTTAGTTACAGCTTTTTAATAGTTTCTGAGGTATTCTATCGATTATTTTATCTCTTATTTAGCTCTATCATTACCTATTTTCAATTTGTGATGTAAAAATTCAGCTTGATGAATTTTGTAACATATTCACCTCTCCAATTAAGCTTGGGAACCCTGGGTTCTGCAGAATACTGGACGTAGATGTAATTGGGCTGGTATGGACATTAAAATGATCCTATCTACATTTAATATTGAAAATATTTTATCTTTATTTCATACATGACATTTCTAGTTGATGGTTTCTTTAAGTTTTTACTTTATTAATATTCTTAGTGGCCTAAGTTTTATTGATCTGTTGAAAGGACAAGTTTTACTTTGTTGGTGGGAATAGGAGATGGCACGGTGGCTAAGAATGCACACTGTTTATTCAAAGGACTACCATTTGGCTCCCAGCACTTGTATCTGAGAGGTCAAGACCCCTGTAATCCCAGCTCAGACCCCTGTAATTCCAGCCCAGACCCCTGTAATTCCAGTCCCAGGGGATCAGATGCCCTCTGCTGGAATCTGTGCTATCTACCTGCCTCATGTGCATACACATAGACACACAAACCATACAGATGAAAATAAAATCAATTCTTAAAATTTTATTTTGTTTATATATTGTGTATCTCATTGATTTTTCCACACTCACATTTACCTATTTTTTTTTCAGCAGAGTGTATACACATTGTTTGATTCTGCCCTGGAATTTCATTGATGAATATTTAAATCATCATTATACTTTAGTTTTCCCCTAATATATAAAATTAAGATCACAAATTTCTTGAGCTGGAGAGATGGGTCAGCAGTTAATAGCACCAGCTGCTCTTGCAGACCACCCAGGTTCTAAACCCAGAATCCAATGAGGACTAACAACCATCTATAACTATAGTTCCAGGGGATCTAACACTATCTTCTGACCTCCATGGCACTGTGTGACACAGATGGACTGAGATATATGGCAATATAATCATATACAAAATAAAAATAATAAAATATTTTTGAAAGATCACAATTTTTTCAAAACATTCTTTACTGTAATCACAGCTTAAAATAATTTATCTTTGTTAACTTCCACTTCACAATATTTTCTAGTATACTTTGAATCTGTCTTTGAACATAGAATAATTAGAATGATTGTGCGTAATTTCAATATGCCTTGAGCTAGTTATACATTACAGTATACATCCTAGGAAATGTATCTGAATAACTTCACTGCTTTTACATTTATTGGTGCTGGTATGCTTTTGAATCTTCCACCTTTCAATATAGAGAAGTTTTTTATATTTTTTATCAGTATTTAAACACTGTAAGTTCGGATAATATATGATAAGAAAGAGAATAATGAAAAGTGAACTCTTAACTGGCATATTTATTCCTGATGGAATTTTTTTTTTTGGTCTTTTCGAGACAGGGTCTCCCTGTAGCCCCAGCTATCCTGGAACTCACTCTGTAGACCAGGCTGGCCTTGAACTCACAGAGATCCGCCTGCCTCTGCCTGCCGAGTGCTAGGATTAAAGGCGTGCGCCACCACGCCTGATGGAATTTTTAAATTAATTGCACTCATAATTTCTCCTTGTCTTAGCCTTGCCCTTTTGTGAAGTTTATTAGAGCCCAGTGCTGCAAGGGCTCATTTGGTAAATAATACACATACCTAGGTTGTTGTGTTTTGAATTTCCCTACTAATATTAGACTGTATGCCTGAAATACTGCAGATTTGTACATTATTCTGATCCATTGATATTATTTATTTCCTACAAGTGGCCTTTCTAATATTTTCATAAAATCATCCAAACCCTGTGATATTTTGCAATAAAACAGCAAGAATGACATGTCATTTTTCAAGTACTTAGAGAAACAATTGGGGATCCATTTTAGCAACATTTTATGGGGATACATGTTTATCATAGGTTTGCAAAATACTTCGAAAACCTACTATCAACAAAAACTCATAACTGGTCAAAGTACTGAGAATAATTAATGATGAGGTGTTCTGCATTAAATAAGCTCTAATGTTCACAGGAACAACTCAGAAGATGAGACAGAAAGACTGAACGCTCCAGAGTATGTGACAATGGTCAGTATAAAGATGTCTTCTGTACAGGAGATGGACTATGAACTCCTGACCTCTCTGCAGCTGTGGTTATCTGCACAAAGCTGAGCCATCAACAGGTTAACAAGAAGGAGGAAGATGCCCATGAGGAGGCTCCATCTCTCCCTTCTGGACAATTGGCAGTTCATGGTTGCTCAGTGAGAAAGAGTCATTTTCTTCAGTATTATAACATCTGGTAGGTTCAGCATGCTCCAGTAAATATCCTCCCTCACCACTGAGTTTGGCAAGAAATTAAAACTAAACTCAGTGGGCCACATACAAAAGGAAAACATGAGAATAAGCAGGGTGTTTTTCAGGAGGAAGTGTTTCAGCAAGAGAGGGTGAATTTGGTGAAAAAAAAATCAAAAGTGGATATTAGAAAATGCATTAAAATTTATCATTCTGGTAGAAAAATGTTTAAAATTTGATTGAAAACTATTAAAGCAAGACTGACAGATTTATATAGATATTTTATCTATATATTTATTTTTTTGTTTGTTTTTGAACAAGGAGTCACTGAACAACACTGCTTGAACTGAAATTCATTATGTTCACCAGGCTGCCCACAAACTCAAACAGATCCTATGTTGTTTTTTTTTTTTTCTTTTTTAAAAAACCTATCATTTAGTAGAGTGGTTCAAACTCTTCAATAGCCTTGAATTGTCCATTTACTTGCCAATACATTGATTGACTCAGTACCTTTAAGCATCACAACAAAGCCAGGGGATTTTTAAGCCACGCTGAGATACCTGTCAGAGGTGTGTTGTTATGATCTTGTAGAAGTGAATGGATGGAAAGGTAGTAGAACCAAAGAGAGACGAGACTGCAAATGCAGATAAGACTTCTTTGGGGGAAAAGCCAGACTGGCCTTGAACTCGCAAAGATCCACCTGCCTCTGCCTCCCAAGTGCTAGGATTAAAGGCGTGCACAATAGTTTCATATTTTTATGGAATTTATAATTCTCAAATATATAAAGAGAAGACAATTTCTAAAATGGAGAAAGTAGCTGGTAGTTGAATGCATTGGATTGAGTAAGAGGGAGAGAGAGAGAGAGAGAGAGAGAGAGAGAGAGAGAGAGAGAGAGAGAGAGAGAGAGAAATAAATTCTTCAAGATTAGATCATGTCAGACAGTGATATGCTGCACTCTATTCTTGAATAACTTCTCTTTGAAATAGTTTTCTCTTCTATAAAAATATAGCAAATAGTGGTTGGATCTTTCTTCTAAATCTTATATATAAGCATTTGTGCTGGTTAGGTTTTCTATCAGCTTGACACAATCTAGAGTCAAAGGAAAGACAGACCCTCAATTGAGGAATTTGCTCTATTACATTGACGTGTTCTTGATTGCTAATTGAGTTAGGAATGCCCAGTCTACTGTAGGTGAAGTCATTCCTAGAAACATGGGCCTGGGTTGCATAAGAGAAGTAGCTGAACTAGCCAGGGGTGCAGGCCAGTAAGCAGTTCTGCCCTGTGGTCTCTGCTTCAGTTACTGCTTCCAGTAACTCTTCTTTAAGCTCTAACCTTGGCTTCATCAGAAGATGATGGGCTAAAATATGTACACGGAAATAAATACTTTACTCTCCTAAGTTTCCTTGGTCAGGGTTTTTATCACAGCACCAGACATAAATTAGGATAGAAACCTGCAGCAGTGTGTGGGATATTGCTGTCTGAATTTTAACCATGTTGTTTTGTGGATGGTTGTTGAAAGGTTTTGGAACTTTGGGGTAGAAGTACTCAGAGATTAATGAACTGTTTTGGCAGCTTAGAAGATAATGTTGAAAGCAACAATACAAAGGATGATTGGCTGGATAAGTTTCAGAGGGATGTAGAGACTCTCAGGGCTGTTAATGTGGTATTTTTTTTTCTTTTATTTAATTTTTATTGATGGTTTGTGCATTTTGTACATCATTTTCCAATTCAGATCAGGCATATTTCCCTTTCCCTTCCCCCCCCCCCCCACCCCATCCCAGATCATGTATTCTGCCATAACTGTCCTGCATCTTTCAGGTTTTTTTTTTTTTTTTTTTTTTAGCTATAAGTGATAATCCATGAGTATAAGCATCCTTCGTGCAAAACCAATCTACAGACTGTTGTGCCCAAACCCCCACAGTCCCACCATTCAGTGGGGGGTGACAGGTTGTTTGTTCAATCAAGTTGATCAAATGAGTGTCCAGACTACATCGCTGTAGTTTCACCGTTCACCCCAATCACAGCCTTTACATTCTACCATGCTCCCTCTTCCGCAGATTGTTCCCTAGGCTTAGAAAAGGGGTATTTTGAATGAAACATGTGGTGTCTGGTCATCTGGTACTAAAGAATCAGCTGTGATTAACAACAATACCAGTAGTACTGATGTAAAACATTTGCTTTTCTGGAACAATCAATGTTTGTTAGCTTGAATAACCAGCTGGGATTAGTAAGAGGCAGGGATCACTGGGGTGAAATATTCTGGAAAGAATATTCCTTGGTGTCAGCACACAGAAGATATGTTCCAAAGTCCAGAGTTAAAACTCAAGCTTGCACAGTTCACAATGTATAAGTCTCCCACATGGTACTGGTTTTGAAGGCATGAAAGGATCATGGAGAATAGTTATGCTCTCATATTTAGAAAAGCCAAGGAAACTATTGGTGAGGAGTAGTGGGAACCCTGGGATCGGAGATGTTATGGAGATATTTTGAGGCTTCACACCATATGAAGCCAGAACAGATCATTTGTGAAGTTTCAACATGAGTTACAGTGGAGACACCAACACATTGGAGATGTTAGAACCATGGGGTGATCACAGGGTAGCAGCAGGATTAAGGAGCTGGCTTAAGCCTACCAAAAAATTACATGTGTTTCAGATGGTGGAGTCTGAAATATAGGGTTTCCCAATCCCTGTGGAGCCCAGATTATGAGCTCATCCCAGATAATGTACACTGCTCTATTTACAATTTTGTTTTGCTTTGATCTGATTGTGCCCTGGTCCCTCCTTGCAAAAGATGTTTAAGTTGGTTTTATTTCATAGGATTACACAGTTAACTTATTTTGTATTATTTTAAAGAGTCATTGGAATTTTAAAATAGTTTATTTTTTAATGAAAAATAATTTTTATTGATTTTCTTCATCATTAGACATATACAGTTCAAACACTGTTGCTGGTCACTTACTGCAAATATATATTCTGTATATAGAGAAGCATAAGTTATCACTTAATCACTAGACATATAGCTCAAACATTGTTGCTGATCACGTGTACTGAAAAAAAATATATACTTCTCTGTATAGAGAAGCATAATGTTATCACTTTAAATATATTACATTATATTAAGTAGTTTAATTTTTAAGTATATTACATTTAAAGTTTGACTGCATTTTTTATAACATGAGATCTTATGTGATAAATGAGAAATGAACGCTTATGGTTTAATAGTGATATATTTGTGTATCTAGTTGACAAAGGGTTAATTGTGGTGGCTAGTTGACAAAATTCAACTTGGCACCAACTTCATCATCAGGAAGGAGGGAACCTCTAATGAGAAATTTCCTCTATCAGATTGGCCTTTGGACATGTTTCTTATTGCTAACTGATATAGCAGGGCCCAGCCCCTATGTGGGCAAGAACATCCCTGCGAAAGTTGGTTTGAGCTGTGTAGTAAAAATAGCTTAGCACACCATGGGAAATCAATCCAGTAAGTAGTGATTCTTGGCAGCTTCTACCTCAGTTCCTAACTCTGGGTTCCTGCCTTGAGTTTGTACTACCTTATATGTCTGTTATGGATTGTCAATTAGAAGATTAAGAAGAAATAAATGATTTGCTCCTCTAAATTGTTATTTTTTAGTGTCCTTTATCACAGCAGCAGAAAGCCAACTAGAGCAATACTTCAGCTTCTTTATCTTTGGCAGATTTTTCCCTTTAATAAACAATAGATCTGATCTTCATGTAAAAATGTTGCTTTAATATCATTTCTATAATGCAACTTCCATAATGCCTTGCATGGATCATTATTACCATCATTGACGAATAGATGTGTATTCTGTAGGGATTTCAGTTAAGTTGATGTAAGTAAGGCAAGTGTGCATCACTAGAAATTCATGCCCAAATGTATGAACTATGGGATCTGCACATAATTCCAATATAACCACCAAGTCCAAAGACAGAATTTCTTCTTTGGTCTTCCATGAATTGCCCAGAGTACCATTTGATCTCACAATTTCTCAAGGATGAATTAGAGAAGAGCATCACTTGGACTAGCTCAAGACAATCTGAAGGATGGTGAAATTGCCCCTTATTGGAACAGAGGCAGGCTGGTAAAATCTGATGGAAAAGTTTTGCACAATGTATCGACTAATGGGAACCTGAGGAATGATTGCTTGGAATAAATTTTATGCGATAAAGCTTTTCAGCAATGTGCATACTTGCAGTAGATATTTGTTTTATCCTTTTGGCAGGTTCTTCTCAAAAGTATCTCTTCTTGAAAAATAACTCCCAGCTCAAGAGTCCTAGTTTTCATACCACTCGTTTGCACACTCTTCTCAACCCCTGCCATTTTCCAACCCCATAGTCTCTGGTTTCTGATTGCAAAAATGCATCATTTTCTTCTTTATCTTAGTAGCACCTGAAAGCCAAGTAGTACCTTAAATAATGGTCTATCAAAACACCAGTATAAAAATGATAAAAATTAGACTAAAAATGGTTTCTCCCCTCATAAAAGGCAATAGGCTTGAGTAATTCCATAGCCAGTGCAGATCAGTGAACAGGAATAAACCTCAGTGTTTCTGGGAAGAGAACTTGCCAGGCCAACCACCCACTCTACATCCAACACCAAAAGGTCAGAATGAAGTACACTTAATTTTTATTCATTTATCACAAATAAAAATGGACAGCCATCTTCTACCATGTTCTAATAACATAAATGGAATTTTTCTGGGAAATTACTAAAAGGGTTTTTTTCACTCTCTATTCCTTCATGCTTGATTTCAATGGCTTCAAACGTTTTCAATAAATGACTTTCAGTTTTCTTGAGTTTCTGATTATGTCACAGAATTCACTTTTTAAAATGTCTTAGAGAAAGACTGAAAAATGATTGAGGTTTTAATAACAAAACCCACTTTTTTAAACATTGCAGCCTAGCCAAATACTTAGTCTAATAGCATTTATTATCTCTTCCAGAATTCAATGATTAAACACATTGTATTAGTTTATTGAATTCATTATATTCTAAAAAATTAAAAAGTTTTTTTTTCTATTTATACCTAAAACATAATTTGCAAATCTATAAATGAAAAAAACTCCAAATTTTTCGGAGACAAGCAACAGAAATTATTCCGTCTTTATTAAAATAATTCAAATGGGAAAAAATAACCAAAAGATTTGACTAATTACTTTGCATTTGGGCTTTATTTCCTTGACACGAATGCAGAATTTCTTACACCTACGCAGTTAATGAGTTTGGAAGTTATGAGCCTCACTTGAATGCAGGAAAAAGGAAAGACTATTTTCTGCTTTGGAATAACAAAAACTGAATACATACATATATCTATATTTTAGCTGGTTATATGCAGAAATGTGTGGTCTAATGAACTTGCAGACACCTGGGCATCCAAATAGTTACATCCTCTTGTATTTAATGCTGTGGTAGAATTGTTATCAGAGCACATAGCAGAGACATGCCAATTCCAACAATAATCTGTTTACTAACTGACATGAAACTTATATTCACCTTCCAGGTTGACTAAAACTAACTAACTACTGTTAGCTTTATTTTCATGGTTTCTCATGCAGTCATTAATATTTGTCAGTGTAAATGACCTCGTTCAGATAAAAACCAATTGCATTATCTTGAATAGTAAGTATTTTGTATCTATAGCTAACAAATTACAAATCAAGGACAGTTTATCATACATATCTAAAGCCAAAGACCAAATATTTAGCTTTTACCTTTAAAATATCCCAAATTTTGTCATCAGAATTATTTCCATATATTTTACAATTGTAGTTGTTTCTGAAAAACATAGAATTAAACAGGCAAGGTTATAGATGCTAATTTATTTAACAAAAATAACACTGGTGTACCAGGATGTGGGTAAATCCTTGTTTCCATAGAAACTGAAAAAATTTAGTTATATTATTATAAATTGCATCCTTAAGTCTAATGACCTAGGCTTGAGTCCATAATTAAATGTTCTAATATCCAGTAATAATGCATGGATTTCTTTTTTTAATTTTATTTATTTATTTTTATGTGTATGAATGTACTGTTTGCATGCAGGTTTGTGCACCCGTACCGTGCAATGCCACGGAGGTCAGAAGAGGGCGTCGGATTCCCCTGGAACTGGAGCTAAAGACAGTTCTCAGCTGCCATGTGGGTGCTGGGGATCGAACCTGGGTCCTCTGTAAGAGCAGTCAGTGCTCTTAACCGCTAGGCCATCTCTCCAACCCGGATTTCTTTTTATATTTTTTATTATTTTTATGTGTATGAATGTACTGTCTGCATGTAGGTTGGTGTGCCCATGTCGTGCAATGCTGTCGAGGTCATAAACCAGTGTTGGATTACCGTGGAACTGGAGTTAAAGATGGTTCTTAGCCACCATGTGGGTGTTGGGAATTGAACCCATGTCTTCTGAAGAGCCATGTCTCCAGCCCCGGATTTCTTTAAGTATAAGAAAATTGTCGCAGGGCATGGTGGTGTATGCCTTTAATCCCAGTACTTGGGAGGCAGAGGCAGGTGGATCTATGTGAGCTCAAGGCCAACCTTGTCGACAGAGTGAGCTCCAGGCCAGCTGGGACTAAAGGGAGACCCAGTCTCAAAAAAAGATAAAAAAAAAAAAAATTGTCAGTACTTAAATGGGGGAAATAACATTGTTGTGTCTCTGTCAAGGTATGCAGCAGAGAAAAAGAAACATATTTATAAGAAAATAAAGACCTATCTTTAAAATATTAATTTTATATGTTCTCTGAAGGAAAGTTAATGTTGCCCACAGGACTAGAAGTCTTCAGTGCAAAAAGCAAGAATTGCATCTGGCTTATTTCTTAGCAGTGCCTGGATTCTGTTGGACAGGTGTGTGGTTGGCCTCTGACTATACAATATCACATCAAATGGCTCCAGCTGACCTTGACAGTCGTGAAATGACTTTGCAATGTACCTACACTAGGGCATAGTGGCTTTTCCTCTCACTTCAATATTTGATATCCCTCATCTCCTTTCTTTGCAGTTATCCTTTGAATTCCTTTCTATAGTCAAATAATTTCCAGTTTTTAACCTTATCTCAAGAACCCCCTTCACCATGTTTCTAACTATATCAAATGTTTATATTGACACATCCATACCCGTGACTCCTACTCTTTTCTTCCACAGTACTAATCACAAGTAATTATGTCGTGATAGCACTCATTGGATTAATGCTGAGCTCTAGCATTACACTGCAACTCGGCGGGGGGGGGGGACATCATGTGTCATATTCCCAAATATGTCTCAGGAACATAGAGCATTTCCTGAAGTATAGTGTATGATCAATTTATTTAATGGGGAAATGACTTTCCCATTAGTTCATCTCATTTGATATCTTGAACAAGAATAGTAGACTCTACAAGTTCCCACCTGGTTGATCTCTTTCATGACTATTTTTAAATGTCTTTTTTAAAAGTACAACTAAGAAAAGCCCAGCATCAGATGGTTACACAGCACAATTCTAAATTTAAAGAGGTCTTACAGCCATTCTACATTTAAGGATGTCTTAGAACCATTACTGCTCAAACTGTTCAGAAGGACACAGAGGGAAATATCCCAAATTCCTTCTATGAAGCCAGCATCACTCTAATACCAAAACCAGGAAAAGACACAAACAAGAAAGAAAACTATAGACACATCTCATTAATGAAAAGAGTTGCAAAAATTCTCAACAAAATACCTGCAAATCCATACAGACACACATCAAAAAGATCATCCATCATGACCAAGTTAGACTTATACCAGAGATGCAGGGATGGTTCAACATATGTAAATCAATAAATTTCAAAAAACACACAAATGGACTCAAAGACAAAAATCACAGGATCATGTCTATTGACACAGAAAAATCCTTTGACAAAATCTAGCATCCCTTCATGCTTAAAGACCTAGAGGGAATTGGACTGGAAGGAAACATTTCCACAATGTAATCAAAGCCATATAAAACAAATCCACTGCCGACATCATCCTAAATAAATGGAGAAAAAATAGAAGCATCACCCTTAAAGGCGGAAACCCAGGGTTCCCAACAATAAGCTGCCCCCTATCTCCACTCGTCTTTAATATAGTGCTTGAAACACTTGCTAGGACAATAAGGAAAGAAACAAAAATTAAAGGAGTACTAATTGGAAAAGAAGGAAGTCAAACTATCCCTTTCTGCAGATGATATGATAGTTTATCTAAGGGCTGCTAAAAACTCCACCAGAAAACTCCTAGAAGTGATTAAAAGATTCAGTAAAGTGGCAGGATACAAAATAAACCTAGAAAAATCAGTATCGGGGCATCTCTCAAGACCACCTGAAGAACAGCAAGGAGCTGGAACCAACCCAAGTGCCCATCAACTGACAAACTGACGAGTGGATAGAGAAAATGTGGTACATCTATACAATGGAGTTCTATGCAGTAGTAAAGAAATATGACATCATGAACTTTGCAGGTAAATGGATGGAACTAGAAGATATTATGTTAAGTGAAGTATTACAGTCCCAGAAAAAGAAACCACGAATGGTATCCCTCTTCTGTGGGTGCTAGAGCCAATTACCTAGTAGTATTTCTTGTGCAGGGCTCCTTGAGCTTTGGTCCAAGTAGTTGAGAGTAGCCCGTATTGGAAAGAACAACAACAATGACGACAGCAGCAGCAACAACAACAGAAAAGACTGCGTCAACGAACTGACTGAAACGGTGAACTTCTGTTCGAAATAGTCAACTTCTATATGGAGAATTTTGAGAAAGACTGAGAAAAAGATGAAAAACTCGGCAGAATGCAAGAGCTCTGACAGTGGGGGGGGCTAGGGGGACAGGGTTTGAGAAATTTGATTGTAACATATATATATATATATATATATATATAACAATTAAAAAAGAAAAATCAGGAGCCTTTCTTTACACCAATAATAAGCAACTGGAGAAGGAATACAAGGAGACCTTCCCAATCACAATAGCCTCAGTAAAAGTAAAAGTAAAGTAAAATAAAATAAAATAACTGGTAATAAACTTAACCAAAGACAACAAAGACCTCTAAAACAAAACTTTTAGATCCCTGTATAAGGAGATTAAAGATAACATCAAAGTATGGAAAGACCTCCACTGCTCATGGATTGGAAAAAATTAGTATTATTTTTATTTTTGGTCTTTTTGAGACAGGGTCTCCCTGTAGCCCCAGGTGTCCTGGAACTCACTGTGTAGACCAAGCTGGCCTTGAACTCAGAAAGATCTGCCTGCCTCTGCCTCCCAAGTGCTAGGATTAAAGGAGTGCGCCACCATGCCCGGCTGAAAAAAATATTTTTTGTATAAAAGAAATGAGCCTTTCATGGCCATACATACACAACGATGTTATGGTTTCAAATAGTTCCTTTAAATTTTTTCTTCACACTCTTTCACAGAAATAAAAAGTATTTTAGCATTTTGATGTTTGAGCTATTCTTTTTTCTTCCAATCAAATTATCAGGGGCTGGAGAGATAGCCTACTGGTTAAGAGTGTCAACTGCTCTTGCAGAGGACCCGGGTTCAGGGTTCAATCCCCAGCACCCACATGGTAGCTGAGAACCATCTGTGACTCCAATTCCAGGAGAACTCCAGTTCCGGGGGAACCCGACACCCTCTTCTGACCTCCACTGCACTGCACAACATGGGTGCACACAACCTACATGCAGACAGTACATTCATACACATAGAAAATAAATAAATTTTAAAAATTAAAAAAAAATTAAAAATTAAAAAAAAAACAAATTATCAGCAGACAGTGATAGTTTGTGGCCTGTTCTGAAAAATGAAGTACTGAGGTTGAAAGTTGTTTTCACAGTTCTGTGTGGCATGTGGATGTTAAACTTTTCAAAAGGAAATGCTTTGAGAAACTTTAGTTATAAAAACACTATACTCTGATCTGAAACAAATTTGGAGGAAGGGTGGGCAAAATTCCGTATATGCCTTTCTCAGGAGCACTTGATAAGTATAATGGATCAAATTAGAGTACAATCATTTATTAAAAATGTTGTGTATGGCACACGCCTTTAATCCCAGTACTCCATAGGCAGAGGCAGTCGGATCTATGTGAGTTCAAAGCCAGCCTAGTCTACATAGTGACATAGTGAGTTCCAGGACAGCTGGAGCTACAGGGAGACCTACTCAACAGGCTCACAGGGTGTTTGGAGCTGTGCTGTTTAATTTGTTTCCCTCTTTTGTATTTATAACTGGCTTGTATGTCTGTAAGTCTCCATGTAGCTTTTACACATTCCCTTCATTTTGCTGAACTCCCATCATTTCCCCAATGCCTCATCCTTCTCTGGTTAAAACTTTCAGCTCTCCTTATCCCCCATTTCTACTTTGTTTTTATGTATTCTATTACCCAGTTATCCCTTAATCATTATGCATAAAATTTATCCCTTGCCTAATGTCCTGGTTTCTACAGGTGCTATAATTTAAACAAACAGAGCAGAAGAGTCACAGCTTGAAACTGTACATGAGAAAGGAAAAGCAGCATTTATCTTTCTGGGCCTGCGTTATCACACATGGTAAAATTTATTGTGCTTTCATACATTTACTTGAAAATTAATGATTTATTTAAAGGTGAATACTTCACTCTGTACATTTGCTATGGCTTCATTATCTACTCAGCCATTTATGGAAGGCTACGCTGCTTTCATTTCCTAGGTATTGTGAACAGAGCAGTGATGAAGAAGGATGGCGAAATAGCTCTGTATTAGGATGTAGAGTTCCTTGTCTCTATTCCTGGGAATGATATACCTGGAATAAAGGATAGTTCTGTTTCTAGGTTTTTGAGAAAATACAGAGTGATTTCCAAAGTGGCTGAATTAGTTCACACTTCCACCTGGAATGTGTTAAGTTTCGCCTTTTTCAACATTCACAACAAGGGCTGCTGTCAGTTGTATTGTTGATGGACATTGTGATTTGGGTGAGATGGAGTCTTAACATGGTTCTAATCTGTGTTTCCGCAATGGCTAAAGTTATTGAACTCTTTCTACAGTGTTTCTTAGAAATTGTGGTTTTTCTTTTGATACTTTCTCTTTTATCTCATAGCCCATTTATTTAATTGGACAGTTTTCATGAAGTTTAATTTTCTCTAGTTTTGATAGTGTATATTTTAGAAACTAATTTGTGCGATGAGTATCTGGCACATATTTATTCTCATTTTGCAGTCTTTCTTTTCACTTCATTGATAGTTTCACTTTCATTTTTCCAACAGTTTTCATATCATTGTGTTCTATGTGTCTGTGGGCTTATTTCCTGTGCTTCTGCGGGTATATTCAGAGGGTCTGTAGCTGTGTGCTTCTATGTTTGCATCTCCCTGTTTCCTGCTCTAGTTGGTTCAGAGTATGACGTCTCACTTGAGGTCCTTACTTTATTTTGAGTTCGATTTTGTACAACAGTAGAGATAAATATCTAGTTGCATTCTTTTGCCTGCTGCTCTTCAGGTATTCCAATGCATGTTGAAGGTGTTAGTCTTTCTTGTTTGGGTTTTTGGGTTTTGGGCATAATCAACAAAAATTAGTTAGCTGTAATGGTGTGGGGTTTTATCTGGGCATTCTTTTCTGTTCCTTTGGTCCGTGTGTCTCTTTTTTTTTGCCAGTGTCCTCTGCTGTTTTTATTTCTATCATTCTGTAGTATAACTTGAAATCATATACTATGATTCCTCCAGGTTTGTTTTGTTCAAAATTGCTATGACTATCTTTTGTATTATATCTATATCTATATCTCTATATCTATATTAACAAATGTTAATCTCTATATATATATTTCTATCTCTATCTCTATCTCTATAGAGATAGAGATATAAATATAGAGAGATTCACATTTGTTTTCTATATCTGTAAAGAGTAGCTTTAGCATATTGATTGGGATTGCATTGACTCTGCAGATGGTTTGGTACAACGGGCAGGTTTAAATCAAGAAGATAAGAGAAAGAAATAAAAGGGATGCAGACAGAAAAATAATCAAAGTATTCCTATACTGGCATGATAGGATTCTACATATAAGATATCGTAAAGAATCCACCAGAAAAATAAATTCTCTCAGTTTGTGGCCCAGGCTGGCATTGCCACAGTCTTCCTGTCTCAGCTCCCAAGTGCTTGGATTTTGAGTGTGAGCCAAACAGCTTGGTAAGGTCACTATTTTTTTCCATAATTTTATATTTCTCCAAAATATACATCTATACACTTCACACATATACCAGGTATACAAAGTCAGAAAGCTTAGGTTAACTCCAAAACACATTTAGGGATTCACAGTTTAACAGTAAGTTTGCATGCAGGTGAAAATTCATGTAGCTTTACATTCCTAAATTAAATACCACATTCATGTATGTTTTGATGCACTTTCAAAATTCTGCTTTATTATTTCTCATAAATCTTAGTACTGAGGAAAATATAAACATAAACTTAGAGCTATATCTATGGTAATATCAGTCAATGTGGTATCCTTTTTACTATAAAATTACCCAACCTGACTTACATATATGGATGTTTGGGCTAGAATCAAAAAATGAAGGACACAATATATGATTTGTTTTTCTGAGA
>VZQC01007754.1:173547-291940 GCA_009823505.1 Rhizomys pruinosus | reverse complement strand
TATATATATATATATATATATATATATATCCTTATGTTTTACTATAAACTCTGATCCTGAAGTGACCAATTCTATAAACTTAAGAATCATAGGAGAGGTAACAGTGTAATTAACATTCAAAATCAAGATCAGAAAGGTAACTCAAACCATAAAAATATTTGAAGATTAATACACTTTTATAAATCATGAAGATAAGGGCTAGAGAGTTGTCCTAGTGGTTAAGAGCACCGACTGCTCTTGCAGAGGACCTGGGTTTGATCCCAAGCACCCACATGGCAGCTGAGAATCATTTTTAACTCCAGTTCCAGGGGAATCTGACACCCTCTTCTGACCTCTGTAACACTGCAGAACACAGGTGCACAAACCTACATACAGACAGTACATTCATACACATAAAAAAAAAAGCAGGGTGTGGTGGCATATGCCTTAGTCCTAGCACTCCAGAGACAGAAGCAGGTGGATCTTTGTGAGTTCAAGGCCAGCCTGGTCTACAGAGTGAGTTCCAGGACAGGAGAGTTGGGGCTACAAGGAGACCCTGTCTCGAAAGACCCCAAAAATTAATTAATTAATTAAAAATGAAAAATAAAAATAAATCAAAAAATAAATCATGAAGATCAAAGAAATATTTACCATAGAATATTTAAATATTTTGGAAGGGTTTCATTTGTTTGTTTATACTCATCTGCCAAATGGTTGAAGCATTTTTATTAAGTATTTTATTGATTTTTATGGAAATTACATGTAATATATTTTGACCATATTTAGATCTCCTACCATAATTTAAATAAGGAAATTAAAATCCAGCTTGTAAGTTTAGACTGAATGTAGTGAAAGCAGTGATTGGAAATTTACATCTTTTAATATTTACTGTTTAAAATCAATAGTCTGAGCTTCAACTTTAGGAAACTACAGGAAGTAGAACAGAGGCCTTGGGTGAATAGGAGAAAAATCCTCAGAATGAAACAGAAATAAAAGAAAACAAAGAATAAAATAGCTATAATCCTGTTAGTCCAAAGGCTTTAGGAAGAAAATCATTAAAATTAATGAAATTCCAGGTTAGCTTCCCCAAAAGAAAAGAGGAAAATGACCAATATAAGAAATAAATCTAATAATACTAAATCAATGTGCATTTAAAAGATAATGAAAATAGGCCACTTAGCATGATTCTGTGATACGCAGCTTGATCATTTGGATTAAGTTTGCCAATTTCTTGAGTAACAAACTATCAAAACCAATACAAATAAATAAAATGAATTGGGTTAAAACTCCTAAGAAAATTAAATCAATACCTTCCATTTTTCCATAAAGGAAAGCAGGAGACACAAATTTTTCATTAGTGAATTCTACCATTTAGAAAATAAATCATTCTGATTTTTCATTCCCAGACAATGCTTGAGACAGTACACCATAAGGGCCATTTCATCTTTTATCTGCTATAAGAATAATCCTATTCCCTAAACCAAAATCAGACAAGGACTTTACAAAGAAAATACAGACCAATATCACATAAGAATACACATGAGGTGGATAGGACAACCAGGCCACACACAATCCATGGCCAGTTGCCCAGGTGGGTTTCTGGTGTGCAGGCCTGTGCCAGCCCATCCCGGCATGCACCACCACCCAACACTAGAACCATAGAGAGGAACTGTGTGTGTGGATAGAAGGACAGCCAGGGCTGCACACACTCTGTGCCCAGTTGCCCAGGTGGATTTCTGGTGTACAGGTCTGTGCCAGCCCATCCTGGCACCCTGCTGCCCAATATTAGATCTATAGAGAGGAACAGCATGCTTGGATAGAAGGACACCCAGGACTACACACACTCCGTGCCCATTTGCCCAGGTGGATTTCTGGTGTGCAGGACTGTGCCAGCCTATCCTGGCATCCCGCTGCCCAATATCAGATCCATAGAGAGGAGCAGCATGCATGGATAGAAGGACAGGCAGGGCTGCACACACTAAGTGCCCACTTACCCACATGCGGTCCAGCAGGAACAGCTCAAAGTTGCAATCCCCCCCCCCCCGCCACACACACACTCAAGCTACTGCTCAAGCTACTGATACTGTGATGGTAAATATAAACTGCTCATGCTGTAGTTTACTGTGCCTGGGAGGATCCAGCAGTGTCAGTGATTCAAGGCTGCATAGCCAAAACTGAGGAAGAAACCAGCAGGAAGCAAAGTGAGTGACCAACCAGTCCTCCATATTAAAAATTGAGACTAGCAACAGAAGCCAAACAAAGGGGGCGGGGGGACAACAACAGCAACAACAACAAAGAAGTACACATGCCAAAGACACAATGGAAAAGCAACAATATGGAAAAAGCTCAAAATAAATCCCCACTGAACTCAACCAATCCTGTAGAAGAGCCCAACAAGAGATCTCCCTGGTAGGAAACAAAGACACTGACCCTAGAAGAACAATTGTAGACATATTCAAAGTCTATAAAGAACAAATCAGAGAACTAAAGGGAGTGAATGAAAAATTCATGAAGGAACTAGAAGGAAAGAATGATAAATTCCAGAAAGAACTAAAAGGAGAGATTGACAAACTCAGAAAAGAACTAGAGGAAGAGTAATAGAAACTCCTGAAAGAACTAGAGGAAGAGAAATGCAAACTCTGAAAAGAATTAGAGGGATAGGAATGCAAACAGCAGACAAAAGTGGAAACATTGAAAAGATCTCTGACTGAAAGAAAAAAAAGAAACTGACCACCTAAACAAGGAGCAACAAGAAGAGAATGAAAAGCTCCAAAAGGAAGTGGAAATATTGAAGAAAGCATAGGATGAAATATAAAAGGAAATTGAACTTTCATCCTATCAGCAGGAAAGGATGGGAAGAAGCAGAATGGATGAAGCAGAAAAAAAAGGAATATCAGACCTACAGGATAATACAGCACAGCTAGAAACCTCAAGTAAAGATTATGAAAAATTAAAAAAAAAGCAGAACAACCAGGAAATGTGGGACACTATGAAAAGACCAAATCACCACATCATATGGATAGAAGGAGAAGAATCCCAAGAAAATGATATTGATCAGATCTTCAACAGAATAATAGAAGAAAATTCCCCCAAACTAAAAAAAAAGACAAACATACAAATACAAAAAGCACATAGAATAACAAATAGACAAGACCAGAAAAGAAATTCCCCATGTCATATCATAGTTGAAACATGAGGTGCTGAATGCCACAAGAGAAAAACAGCAAGTTACATATAAGGGGAAAACAATCAGAATTATAGTTGACTTCTCAGTGCAAACTATGAAAGCCAGAAGAACATGGACCAAAGTATTCCCAGTGTTAAATGACTTTCGATGCCAACCCAGATTACTGTACCCAGCAAAAATGTCAGTCATAGTTGAAGGACATAGAAAAATATTTTATAACATAAACAAAATGAAAGAACACATGTCAAAAACCCAACAATTCAGAAAATACTTAAAGCAATCCAAAGAACAGAGGAAAGGAGCCACTATCCTTAAGCAACCCAAGAGAGAAATTACCAAAAGCATAACAGACTAAATAAATACCTAGACCAAGAATTCAAACAAAAAATAAGTTGAAAGGAAACAACATGCATCTCTCAATAATAACCTTAAATATTAATAGACTAAACTCCCCAATCAAAAGACATAGAATGGGAGAATGGATTAGGAAACAGAATCCATCTACATGCTGCCTCCAAGAAACCCATCTCACCCTCAAGGACAGACACTACCTTAGAGTGAAAGATGGAAAAAAAAATATTCCAAGCAAATGGTACCAAAAAGCAAGCAGGGGTGGCTTTTCTCTTGTCAAACAAAACAGATCTCAGATTAAAATTAATCAGAAAAGACAAAGAGGCCATTATATCCTTATCAATGGAACAATTAACCAGGATGATTTCACAATCTTAAATGTTTATGCACCAAACTCTGGTGCACCAAACTTTATAAACACAACCCTGTAGGACCTCAAGACACAGATTAATCCCAGCATGCTAATAGTTGGGGACTTCAGTACCCCACTGAGTTCCCTAGGTAGGCCAACTGGACAAAAATAAACAGAGAGACATCAGAACTGAACAATACAATACACCAAAAGGACCTCACAGAAATCTATAGAATATTCCACCCAAATACCAGACAATATACTTTCTACTCAGTGCCCCGAGGAACGTTCTCCAAAATCAACCACATAATGGGACACAAAATATATGTCAACAAATACAAAAGGATTGAAATTATTACATGCTTTCTATCAAACCAAAGTGCAATAAAGCTCAATATTAACACCAGGGTAAGCCCAACTAACTATAAGAACACATGGAGACTAAGCAACACTATATTGAACAATGAGTGGGTCAGGGAAGAAATAAAGATGAAATAAAACCATTCCTGGATCTAAACAAAAATGACAATACAACAAAACAAAACCTGTGGGATATATTAAAGTCAGTCCTAAGAGGGAAATTTATACCCCTAAGTCCCCACATTGAAAAAAACAAAAAGAGAACAAATAAATAATCTAAAATTGCAGCTAAAAACACTTGAGAGACAACAACAAATGAACCCTAAACACAACAGACAGGAAGAAATAACAAAAATCAGAGCAGAAATCAATGAAATAGAAAAAAAAAGAAAACAATACAAAAAAATCAATGAATGCAAATGCTGGTTCTTTGAGAAGATAAACAAAATAGACAGACCTCTAGCCCAGTTAACCAAAAGAAAGATAGAGCAACTCCAAATCAATAGCATTCGTGATGAAAGGGGAAACATTACAACAGATAAAGAAAATATCCATACAATCATATGAGACTACTTCAAAAACCTATACTCTACTGAATTTGAAAACCTAAGAGAAATGGATGAATATCTGAAGTCCTGGGATTTGCCAAAGCTTAACCAAGAAGAGACTGACAACATAAACAGACCCATAATACTTGAGGAAATTGAAGTTGTGATAAAAGACTCCCAAAAAAAAAAAAAAAAAAAAAAAAGCACAGAGCCATATGGTTTCACAGCAGAATTCTATAAATCATTTAAAGAGGTCTTACAACCATTACTACTTAACTTTTCAGAAGGAAACAGAGGGAATTATCTCAAATTCCTTCTATGAAGCCAACATTACTATAATACTAAAATCATGAAAAATCACAAACAAGAAAGAAAAGTATAGACCAATATCATTAATGAACTCAGATGCAAAAATTCTCAACAAAATACCTGCAAACTGCATACAGACCCACATCAAAAAGATCATCCATCATGACCAGGTTGGATTCATACCAGAGATGCAGGTATGGTTCAACATATGTAAATCAATAAATATCATAAAACACATAAATGGACTGAAAGTCAAAAAACACATGATCATCTCAATTGATGAATAAAAAGTTTTCAACAAAATTCAAGATCCCTTCATGCTTAAAGTCATAGAGGTAATTGGACTGGAGGGATCATCACTCAATGTAATCAAAGCCATGTACACCAAACCCACAGCCAGCATCATCCTAAATGGAGAAAAGTTGGAAGCATTCCACTTAAAGGCAGGAACATGGCAAGGCTGTCCACTATTGCCACTCCTCTTCAATATAGTGCCTGAAATGCTTGCTAGGGCAATAAGGAAAGAAACAGAAATTAAAGGAGTACTAATTGGAAAAGAGGAAATCAAACTATCCCTTTTGGCAGATGATATGATAGTTTACCTAAGGGATGCTAAAAAACTCTTAGAAAGAGAAAACTCTTAGAAAGGATAAAAAGTTTCAGTAAATTGGCAGGATACAAAATAAACCTAGAAAAATCAGTAGCCTTTCTTTAGAACAACAATAAGCAACTGGAGAAGGAATATAAGGAGACCTTTCAAATCACAATAGCCTCAAAAATATAAAATATCTAGGAATAAACCTAACCAAATACACCAAAGACATCTACAGCAAAAATTTTAAAACCCTGAAAAAGGAGATTGAAAATGACATCAAAAAATGGAAAGACCTCCCATGATCATGGAATGGAAAAATTAATATAGTAAAAATGTCCATTATACCCAAAAATAATATACAGATTCAATGCAATCCCAATCAAACTCCCCATGTGCTTTTCACAGACTTAGAAAAAAAAATTAATTTCATATGGAAAAACAAAACATCAGGAATAGCTAAAGCAACCCTGAGTGAAAACTGCAATACTGGAGATTACATTACCAGACTTCAAGCTATATTACAGGGCCATAGTCATAAAGACAGCCTGGCACTGGAAAAAAAAAAAGAAAAATAAAACCAGAACCATTGACCAATGGAACAAATTTGAAGATCCAAACTTGAGCTCATATAACTTCAGCCACCTCATATTTGACAAAGGAGCCAAAAAAGCTCAATGGAGGAAAGATAGCATCTTCAGCAAATGGTGTTGGCAAAACTGGATCACCATTTGTAGAACAAAATTAAACGCCTAACTCTCACCCTGTACAAAAATAAACTCCAAAGGGATCAAAGATCTCAACCCGAAACCTGAAACCGTGAAGGTTATAGAAGAAAAAGTTGACAGCAGACTACAAGACATATTCATAGGAAAGGACATTCTAAATCAACACCAGGTGCACAGGAAATAAGGACAAGGACCTCATCAAACTCAAAAGCTTTTGTACAGCTAAAGAAACAATCAAGCAAGTGAAGAGACAACCCAGAGAGTGGGATGAAACCTTCACCACTATGAGACATAATTGCTCATCACTGAAATTTGATATTTTGCTCAAAATGGAAACCCCAAAATATAAGAAGAAATACTAACTTATTCCTAAATTTCAAGACTCATATGGGAAATCCAATGTGTGTATAAACAACTAAGGAAGCTAAGCGCATAGAACTTTCTATGAAGAAACAAACATTTAACCTCTTTCTACTTAAGAATCTTAAGGGCCACTCTGACTCACATTCTTCTCTGGGACCTGGCCAGTGCCTCCCAAATACTGAAGACTATCAGGAGAAAGAGGAATTAGTTTGAATTCTTAGAATCTGTCATAGCCAAGTCAAACCAAAGAGGCCTGGCTGTTATAGGCTGTGAATATCTTTGATGAGATCCAGGGGTAGAGAAAAGACTTGGCTGGAAACTAAGGCAATCAGATTAAAGCATGGTTTTCAGTTTAATGTAAAAGTATTGATTCATTAATTATGAAAAATCTACCACAGTTGTGTAGCATGTTAGTCAAGAGGAAACTGGATAGAAGGTACATGGGAACTCTGCACTATCATCGCAGCTATTCTTAAAATCTAAAACTGTTCTAAAGTTTAAAAAAATAAAAATAAAAAAGTTTAAGATAAGCTCAGTTAGGAAGTACTAATATTATTCTTCATTTTAAAAAGTAAAGAAATTATTTCAACCAACACTTAAATATCTTGCCTAAAATTTAAGTCAACATATGGCAAAGCTGGTATTTGAAACTAGGCTGTCTGGTTTCAGAGGGTTCATGCTTTTGATCACAGTTCCCTGTGGTGTCTGATTTACCCTGTACCCCAATCTTCTACATGTTTCTGAAAGCTGACTTGGCTTGTATATTTCCTTTGCTCTGCTGCAAAACACATTTGATTAACATGAACCATTGTCCATTGCCTGGAAAAAGTGGAACAAAAAAGACAAGATAGGTTGCTCTTCCCCCAGAACTCCCTCGCAGGTTGGCTGACTTCCTGGTGTGTTTACCCACTGCTTCCCAGTCCTGAGTGGAAAGGTGTTCTGTAGAGATTGATTTAGTTGCCCATAACAAGTCTTCACTAAGGTCTTGGATTATAAGAACTGCTTTACTCTTTTTATTTCCCTTATAGTTATGAGCAGTGTACACACTAAATATGTCTGACATTGAAATAGTTTGGATAAACCACCATCCAACCAACTTCCTTAATTCCCCATTTCTTCGATTCTCAATTTGTGACTAAAATATTAGATTGGATACCGCTGTGCAAAATAGTTTACCTTCCCTCCTTGTCAATCTGCTCCTCAATATACACATAGTTCTCTAAGGCCTTGCAAAATATGTATTCAATTTAGAATTCACCTCTGTTGTATACATAGCAGATTATTAGTGCATATGTTTCTTAATAAATAATTATCATTTATCTATCATTCTTCAGTAGGTTTAAGAGATTACACATTCTGGTGGTTAAAAAATGAAGAAGGGAGCTGGGGAGAGGTTTCTGTGGCTGAGTGTTTGATGTGCATGAGGACCTGAGTTTGAATTATTATCACCCATGTACAAAAGTCAGAGAAAGAGAACACCTGGAATCCATGTTCTATGGGTAGCAGAGATGGAAGGGACTCTGGTTTACTGGTGGCAAATCTAGCTTAGGTTTGGCAAGAGACTTATCTCAAAATAATAAGTGAGAGTGACAGAGCAGACATTTGACATCCTCCTTTGCCCTCTTTGTTCACAGAGGCTTCCATGCCCCCACATGTACGTGTGCATATCCCACACACATGCCACACATATCCCACTTGCACACATATACACACACCACATACTCATTTACACACATATAATATCACACACACACACACACACACACACACACACACGATCTCAAAAAATAAAAATAAGAATAGAAGAAAGTTAGAAATTCAAGTGGACAATTCTTTTTATTTTATTTTATTTTTTTATGTGTTTCAATGTACTGTCTGCATGCACGTTTGTGCACCCATGTCGTGCAGTGCCACGGAGGTCAGAAGAGGGTGTTGGATTCCCCTGGAATGAGAGTTAAAGATGGTTCTCAGCCGCCATGTGGGTGCTGGGGACCGAACCCGGATCCTCTGCAAGAGCAGTCAGTGCTCTTAACCACTAGGCCATCTCTCCAACCTCTCGAGTGGACAATTCTTAAAATGGCTGTGTAAGAGAGTCCCTGTTAGAGCAGGGCATAAGGCTCAGTTGATCAAGTGCTTGCTTAGCATGCATAAAGCCCTCTGTTTGATTAAGCACTCCATCAATTTGGTGTAGTTCATCCTAATCCAAAAACTCAAGATGTGGAATCAGCAGAGTAAGAAATTGCAGGTCATCCTTGGATGCATACATAGGGAGTTTGAAGCTACACAAGTTTATGTGAGACCATGTTAAAAATGAGCAAAGGCCTCTGTTATATTAACACAGTGGAATTAAGCATTTTTATTATCAGGTCCCCTCTACTTATTGAAGACCCATTCAGTAGCTATTTATTTTAATATAACATTAAAGTGTGAAAATGAATGTTTATATTTAATTTATGCTCATATCCATGGAAATATATGTTTTCATTATCTAATTCATAAAGGTCAGTTTATTTCTTCCAGAATATTAAGAAAAGAACAATACAAGCAATATGAGCAATAGCTCTGTAAAGGCTTCCATGTTATCACATTAAAATTTTGGTACATTGCTGACCAGGTTCTGTTAATGCTTCTCATATTTCTCAAAGGAATAGGAAATATATATATATATATATATATATATATATGTTTAATATTAAAAACAAAGCCAAAAATAATAGTAATTATGTTGAATCAATCATGCTATAACAATTATTTTTAATTTTTTGAGCATCTGCAAATTTCATACAATGGTTCCCAACCAAACCCAGTCTGCATCCATGTCTCAAGCCCCCATCTGATCTCTTGCATCACAGCATCCAAACTAAGATCTATCCAGTCAAGCTCCCAAACCCAGACCTCCTTCTGTAGAAATAGATCCCCTGGATATCAGGGTATATCTAGGATTCTCTAGATATCAGCATATCTAGGAATCTTAAGTAAGTCATATTCTTCCTCACCCAACAGTACTCAGATTATTATAGTTTTCAATTCAGAGACAGTCCCACATCCATTTCTCTTGCTCTGCTTTGAGACCTTGTCAAGGTTAACCTGGGCCCTATGTCTGATGGCTACATTGCCATAGGTTTACATGTGAATGCTTACAGTCTTTTGTAAGTCACTGCCTCTCTATGTTCATGCACCAGCCTTGGTTCTTATAATCTTTCTATCCCCATTTCCACAATGATCCCTGAGCCCTGGGAAGGTGAATTTTAATATACAGGCCCCACCCAGGGAAACATACTCTGGGGGCTTCCATTATTTGTAGGTGAATAGTTGTAGCCTTGTGTTTGCATCACACTCTGTTGTGTACTGAAGCATTACTGGTGAGAATTGAAGGGTGTGCTCACTTTCTCTCTGTCCTTCTTTCTGTGTGTAGGGGTTCAATTGTAGATGTGTTCCCTAGGAATGGGAATTTTTCAGATGTATATGTTCTATGTCTGACCAGTTGTCATATTCTGTGGCCTCCATCTTTTGCATAGAGTACCTTTGTTTTGATGAGTGGCATACAATATGCATGTCTCCCATTATGTGAATAAATAACTTGATATAACACCAGGACCCTAGAAATTGCAATGGATACATGGAGGTAAAGGAAAAGAAAGATCGTGAGACAAGGGTCAGTAAGGGATGGTTATAGCATATTTTTCTAGCACAAAATTTTTTCTTTCTCTATGTAAAAAATTGTTGTTTGATTTTGTGCTTTCTATATCATTTAAAATGTCAGAACTATGGATAAAATAAACCACAGAAAAAGTAGTTTAAGTCAGATTAATTTCCAGAGAAGTTTGAAAAGGCCACCATACATATTCTGATGTAATCATTCCTCAACAATAGAATGGATGAGTTCAGTGAGTTTTTCATATAATTCTATTTTTTCAAAACCATGTAATTTATGAGAATATTAGATTATGAATTGCTCACTCGAAAGTAAATGACACTTTTTGTTCTCACTTTTTGGAATAGCCTAGATCAGCAGCTTTTACCCATCAAGACAAGGTTAGCCTCTAAACAAAATATTGTAATATCTTTATCTAGCTGAGTAAATTTCCCCCTGTCAGAAGCTTCCTATATCCACTCAAGGTGCGGAGTAGCTACCTTCAGAACCCCAGTTCTTTTGTCTAATGTTTCCTTTTTGTCCAGGAAAATAAACTGACAATTTAGTCTAACCCCCTGCATCAACTTAAAAGGGAGCTTCTACTCTTCTATGGAAAGGGATTGTGACATTCTCTCTGACAGCATTTATTTTTCTAGCCATTAATTTCACCCTCAAAATAATCATGGATTTTTGTTAATCATACAAACTAGCAGCAGCTTCATGGGAGAAAGAACTTCAGATAAGCAAGCTCTTATGCATTCTGCTGGGCAGTTTTTCCTCCAATCCTAGTCCACAGAAAATGCTGACCAGAGAGCCACTTTACCTGGTAGGTGGCACCATTAAAAAGATCTACAGCAAATGGAAAGCCACACTCTATTGATGGCAGTCTCAGCCAGCCTGTGGCTTATGAAAATTACTGATGATTTTCAAAGGAAGGCTGCACAAATTCATTTTCATGAAAATCAGAAATGAATACAGGATTGTCCTAAATGACCTTTGACGGCCTTTTTAAGGATAAGGTTGTGAAATTGTGGGAAGTTTCACTGTAGAAATGAGAATATATATACTGTAAGTAGTCTGTGCCCAAAAGTTGGCTCTTTGACAGATATTGATTACAAAGTCTTAGACTATAATCTCTCTCTCTCTCTCTCTCTCTCTCTCTCTCTCTCTCTCTCTCTTTCTCTCTCTCCTCCTCCTTCTTCTTCCTCTTCCTCTTCTTCCCCTTCTTTCTCCTTCTTCTCCTTCTTTCTCCTCCTTCTTCTCATCCTCCTTAAATTCCCTTCCTCCCTTCTTTTTTCCTACTAACAATTCACACTAGATACCAAAATGCATAGCCATACCCTGAAAATCACATGCCACCTGCTCCCAGCAAAATTAGGAAGAATCTCTGTCAAAGAACATTTCTGAGTATGCTACCAATTCTCTCTGAATATTTTCACCAGCAGAATAATGATATCACTGGAGTTTTAAATGCTTCTATTTCCTCCATTTTAGCTAAAATTTCTTAAATGGATGCCATCTACAAGTCAAAAAACACGATTTCACAGTACAAGAACATCAGGCATTCAGTGGATAGCAAGACGACAAATTTGTTGACTGGCTAAATGAATAACTGATTTTAGTTATCATCAGAAATGAGAATAGGATTTGATGGCAAAAGTATATAAAATAAGGAGCACTTGATAGATGGTCATGCTTCCTCCTTTGCTTTCAGAGTTCCATGGCATACTCTCTGCACCTGTCCTGTATTGCCAAAACACCTTTGATACATTACTGCTAGGCTAGAGCTGCCAGATACTGGTAACCTGTAGGAAAGATCTTGGGAGAGGAATTTAAGTTTCTCCGTTCCATCTCAAGGTCATGTATTCATTTCCTCAAACACAAAGAGCATTCTTTTCTTTTTGACTAAAAATAGCATAGCAAATTAAAAGTTATGCTATTTCATTCTGGGGAATGAAGAATGAATCCAGCATCAAGAGTTCCAAATTTATGAAATCTGTCATTAAGATTCCAATCTCTTTTTAGCGTAATAACCATTAGGGTAAGGTAATTGCCTAATTTTCCCTAAAAGCAAGGTAATTATCTTGGAAATTTTAAATTCTATTACTTTTTGACTTTTATGACTGGAAAAACTTCCAGTTACAAAGTATGTTGTAAAAGATTCTTAATGTAATGAAAGCCCAGGTCTGGGGCATTGCTTTGTCACTTGTTAGTTACACAGTTCTCTGGTCTTTATTTTCTTCACATGTAAAAGTGAACAATGTGGTCCGTGCCCTGTTTAACCTTGTGATGGAAAAAAAAATCAAGAAATGTTTTTTGATTGACATACAACAACTGGCCAAGCTTTGAGAACACAAAACAAAACAAGACAGACATAATTCCTTCGAGGAATCTCTTCTAGAACATTTTTTACTATAGTCCAACAAAAATGAATGTGAACAATTTGGAAATACCCTGTGAGCTATAGGTGGAAAATCCCAGTCCATGTGCTGAAGAGACTGCATAAGCAAAATAAATGTGTAATGGGTAAAATGTTATTTGACTAACATGTCATGTTATTGTTTTCAGTTATTTTTATTGGCTTAACAACCATAATAACAATTTTTAATATCAGTGAGTGCTAGTCTGAGAATAGATTATTGGCTATCTGCAAACCAAATCCAGGCAGATTTTCATAACCAAGGTATCCTTATCTCAAATCTATCTTCCATGTACAATGGTAAACTGAATCTCCCAAAGAAATTTGATTTTTCTGGTAGGTTTTTATTTTCACAATCCTATCCTGCTTTCAAACAGTGACCTTTTGGGTACCAAATTGAACCAATGATTAAACTAAGCCAAATCATCTTTCTGCTTTGATCTGTAGTTAACACCACAAAGAAACACTCACTGACAACCCATGATTAAAAAAAAAAAAAAAAAGAAAAGAAGTCACATAACAACCAGGGAGCAACAAAACAGGTATATTAAATATCTTAAAATCTTAAATAACCAGTGACACACTGGTAGTCTGGGAATTCACAAAGGCTCAAGTTTCTGCCTTTTTGAAATATCCTGCCCAACTTTCCTTTTCCTTCTCAGATTCCATTCTATTCATAATCACAAGTATATCTCTTCTAATTTTCCCATTATGAACATGCACCTAATGTTCCATCCAAGAATTTCTAAAATATTTCCATAACCAAGTTCATTCTTTCAATTAGTATACATCTTCTTCATGGAAATGTTCATAAGAAATAGATTCGAGACCAAGATATTTAGAGTTATCTATCCCAGGTCATACGGTCAGCGAGTGGAAGGTCTGGAATTCAAACTTGTGTCCCTGTGCACGAGTGGATTGCCTGCATGTGTTTAAGTGCACCCATGCCACACAATGCCTGTCAGAGGTCAGGAGACAGTGTCAGATTCCCTGGAACTGGAGTTAAGGACAGATTTTAGCTGTCATGTGGGTGCTGGGAATGGAACCCAGTTCCTGTGGAAGAGCAGTCAGTGTTCTTAATTGCTGAGCTGTCTCTCCAGCCCCGTTTTTTGGTAGTCTTCATTTGATTCTCTTTATCCTTAATCTACTTCAGCTTTGGCCATCCTTTGTGTGTTTGATGCAGGCTTTATTTTCCGAAAGAAATTTCAATATACCCCAAAGTTTTGAGAAAACATTGCCTTCCCAAGATGTAAAATGAGCTTTAATTAAGGCAGAACTGCACTGAAAAAAAAATTTTTTTCCAATTATGTTGATATAATTGTTTCCACAGCATGATGTCTCCTGGTATCTGCTTTAGCAGGCAGTAGAAACTTGGTGATAGTGGGCTATTGCCACTGCGGGCCTGCTCTTAAATTAGACGTGGCATTTGGAAAGCAGGCTCCACTTCAACATTCTTAAACAAATAAGATGAAAACTTTTGTCTCTATTTAGACTTCCCACAGAGCTTCATTAATTCATTGCTGTCTGGCCCTTTTTGTCCCCCCTGGAAGGCCATAGCTGTAATGATAAGATACAAACCCAACTGAATATTCAACTCCACAACCTGGCAAAATGCCTAGAGCCATTCGGTGACAGCTCCCACTTCAAGTTTCTATGTAAATTTTGACACTTACCATGTATAAAGGTAGACCGTCTGATCACTGCCTCTAAGAGCAACTGGAAAGAAAGCAGAGATTCTGAGGGAGATAGGACTTTTTCATAGGGTACAAAGTAAGGTCAGGGAGCGAGGCTTGAGTCCCTCCAAATCTACTAATGAGGGGGAAAAATGAACCTATAATTCTCTTTAAAGACTTTAGTTAAATTATGGTTTGAGGCCACATTTTAAGCTGTGACATTTTATTTTTTTTCATTTTATTCACTTTTATTGAGAATTTAGAAATGTCTATAGCAAAAGGTTCTTTTAATAATCTCTAAGGATTTCATAGATGTTATGAATAAAAAATAAGAATTTCTACTTTTATAGCATCAAATGGGCTATGCACAGTCCAGGACTATATTCTTACATTAGTTTTCATCACCTTTAGAGATAACTACGGATATTATTCCTGAGTATCAGAGAGGTTATGGATCTAGCACAGCATCAAATAACTAGAAATTATAACTGTATTATATTTGTGACAGGAAACAAAAAGAGAGCTTCATAACCAAACAATCATCTGACATTTGCTTGGGTTTACTATGATTCAGAAATTAATCCAGCTAAAGACTGTCATTGGTTTAAATTAATCATATAATAAATAAAATGGAAGAACTAATTAAATAGCCAGTAAAAGATGTTGATTCAGAATGTAGAAAAGGGAAGATATGGTGTCTGTATGGAAAATGTCTCCAGGAAACGGGGCAGGTGATTGGAGGATAAGGATATTTGGAGAAAAATGACAAATAATAACTTATACCCATTTGTGTAGTGTTAATTTTCATATAATTTCTCTTCTTTTTTAAAAAAGAAACTGTAAATAAAGTATACAGTTATTAGTAGATAGTGCAATGGTTTGTTTTTATAAGAAACTCTCTTCTAAATCATTGAACACAGGAAGGGTTGAGCCTATGAGAACAACACAGACAAGATGTGGTTCTTTATAGTCCAAAGTTCTAAATTCATACAGTAAATTTGTGAACCTGGAATACTTATTGACATGGGAATAAATCACACTCATCGTTCATTCACGCAAATGTCATAGGTCTCAAAATACAGAGAAAGCATGGTTCTTTATTCATCGATATCTTGGGCTAGAGTTTTTAGAGCACTTTTGCCTTCCACAATTGAAACAACTCTCTGTTGTCATCAGAGAAGTTCTATAACCTTCTCCCAACTTTTTAACTGTTAAAGGAAATCCTCTTTATTAGTTGTTTCACTGAGTCACATTAGGGAAAACACTAACAATTTCCTCATGGCTTATAATGTTTGCTAATCAAGAAGAAACCAATCTCTATTTGGAAATATTGAGCAGAGAGTCCATACCTCTACACAAACCCAGACAACACACACACACACACACACACACACACACAGCACACTGTGTAATGTAAGTAAAATTGTGCTAATCTTCACAGATTTTACATTATCTATGGCCTTCAGGACACTACATGCTACAGCGAAGTTGAAGTTGCATTGTGTCTTTTAATTTGAATATATATATATATATATATATATATATATATATTCTTTACATGTGGACAACAGTTATCGAATAGAGATGTATAATATTTCTGTGTTTATTAGAATTTAAAGTTACATATTAATTTAAAATTCAATTTGGTCACTGCCACCACGGCTATTCTGATTTTAGAGATCTAAAAATGAACCCAAAAAACTCCATACACTTAAATTAGCTGTTCATGTAATTCACACTCTTAACAAAAGATAGACCTTAAGATACAGGAGCTGAAACTCCATAATTTAGAAAAATAAATCTAATTTTAATACCCAGGTCCTTTTTTTAAAGGCCTTAATAAACATCTTAATGAACAAGATGTACAGATGGCAAAAAGCATGCAAAAAAGATGCACCATTTTTTTCATTTAATTTGGGAAATGCAAATTAGTGCAATGACATGCCACTTCATTCCAAGAAAAATAATGAGATTCCAGAACACTGACATCACCAAATGCTAGCAGGAATGTTCAGCAACAGAAATGATCTCTCCTTGCTGATATAATCTCAAACTGTACTTTGGAAGAAATTGGGAGTCTCTCCTCAAAATAGTTTATTGTTACCATGTAATATAGCAGTCATAATCTCATATACTTATACAAACTTGTTTAAAACTCCACTCCATTCTTTCTTTACCTCCCTGGTTTCTTTATATTTTCCTGGTTCTTGCAGTTACATCAGAATACATACTCACATATAAGGATTTGTTGATAGGATTCCTGTATGGGGGAGAATGTGTGTCCTTTGTTTTTCTAAGTCTGTGTTGCTTCATTTAGTATAGATGGAATATATGAATTCCTCTGGGAGGCATTATAACAAGTTGCCTATGGAAAAGAGGGATATAATGGCTATTAAGACTGATTGAGGTGCTCTGTTTGAAATACACAAAAAAATCATAAAAATTTACACAAAATGTATGTCCACACAAAAACTTGAACACGTATGTGTATATCATACATGTCCTCACAGATGCTGAGTTTGGTGGCCACAGTTATGTGACTGAGTAAGGGAGTTAGTAAATAAAATGTGGAAATTCTTCTAGCTCCATCCATTTACCTGCAAATTTCATAATTTCATCTTTCTTTACCACTGCAAATAATTCTCAGTGTGTAGATGTACCACATTTTCTCTATCTACTCGTTGGCTGAGGGGCACATGGGTTCTATCCAGTTTTTTCTTATTGTGAAGAGAACTGCATTAAATATAAATGTGCATGTTTCTTTGTGGTAGGATGAGTCTTGTGAATATATAATCAGAAGTGGTATGACTGGGCCAAGTGGTTGGCTGATTTTGAGACTTTTAAGTGTTGTCCACACTGGGTTCCATAGTGGTTGTATGAGTTTACATTCCCACCAGCAGTGGATGAGTATTCCTCTTTCCCCACAACCTCTCCAGCATTTGGTATCATTTGTTTTCTTGACCTTTGCCAGTGTTAACGGAGTGAGTCAATGTCTTAAAGAGGTTTTTATTTACATTTCCTTAATTATTAATTATGGTGACCACTTTTGAAGATATTTCTCAGTCACCTTTACTTCCTCACTCATGAAGTCTCTGTCCAGCTCTTTACTCCATCTCTTGAGTGGGTCATTTGTTTTTGTTTTTTGAGTAGTTTCTGTATATTGAATGTTAATTCTCTAACAGTTGTATCACTGGTGAAGGTTTCTTCCTACTCTGTGGGTTTTCTCTTCTCTCCGTTGATTGTTTCTTGGACTGTACAGAAGCTTTTGAGCTTAATGAGATCCCACTTGTCAATTGTTGACCTTACTTTCTGTGCTGCTGCTGTTTGATTTAGAAAGTGTTTTCCTATACCTATGTCTTGTGGGTTGCTGCCAACATTTTCTTCAATCACCTTCAGAGTTTTGGGTTTCACATTGAGTTCTTTGATCCATTTGGACCCTAGAATAGCAAAGGTAAATTATCTGGAAATTAAATTCAAAAAATATTACTTTTTGAACTTATTATGACTGGAAAAATCCAGTGTACAAAGTTTTGTAAAGAATTTCTGTAAATGTATTATGATAGCCAGTTGGGGCAATTGCTTTTGTACTTGTTAGTGTTCACAGTTCTTGTATTTCTGTCCACATGTAAAGAGTGAAACCAATGTGTTGCCGTGCCTCTGTTTAAGCCGTTGTATGAAAAAAAAATCAGAATATGTATAATTTTGAATTGACACCTCACAATGGCCACTATTGAGAACAACAACAAAACAGGACAGACAATTCCTTCGAGGAATCCTCTTCTAGAACATTTTTACTATAGTCCAACAAAAATGAATGTGAACAATTTGGAAATAACCCTGTGAAGCTATAGTGGAAAATCCCAGTCCATGTGCTGAAGAGACTGCATAAGCAAAATAAATGTGTAATGGGTAAAATGTTATTTAACTAGACCATGTCATGATTATATGTTTTCAGTTATTTTTATTGAGCTTAACGAACCATAATATAAAATTTTATAATCAGGTAGGTGCAGTGCTGAGAATAGTTATGGCTATCTGCAAACCAAATCCAGGCAGATTTTCATAATCTTCCATAGTGGTATCCCTTATCTCAAATCTATCATTCCATGTACAATGGTAAACTGACATCTGCCCAAAGAATATTTGATTTTCTCTGTAGGTTTTTATTTTCACAATCCTATCCTGCTTTCAAACAGTGACCTTTTGGGTACCAAATTGAACCAATGATTAAACTAAGCCAAATCATCTTTCTGCTTTGATCTGTAGTTAACACCCCAAAGAACACTCACTGACAACCGCAATGATTAAAAAAATAAAAAAAAGAGAAAGAAGTCAACAATAAAAACCAGGGACGAGCATAATACAAGCAGTAATATTTAAATATCTTAAATCTTAAATAACCAGTGACGACACTTGGTAGTCTGGGAATTCCAAAGGCTCAAGTTTTCTGCTTTTTGAAATAGGTCCTGCCCAACTTTCCTTTTCTGTCATCTAGCAACCATAGATAACATTAAAGCTTAGACAATAATCATGACAAAGATTATCATCATTACACCTTATCTGATTTTCTTTAACAAATAATAATGACCACTATTTTCACCCATTACAAATGTCCACGTAAGTTCGCAAGTAATTTAAATCATTTCAATACCATTAATTTCTTACAGGTCATTATCAACTCTTAGCTTTCAATGCTCTATGGAAATGTTCATAAGAAAGTAGATTCGAGACAAGATATTTAGAAGTTATCTATCCCTAGGTCATACGGTCAGTCAGGGAAGGGGTCTGGAATTCAAGCTTGTGTCCCTGTGCACGAGTGGATTGCCTGCAGGTGTCAAGTGCACACATGGTACAATGTCCTGTCAGATGCAGTCAAGGCAGCTTTAGATTCCCCTAGGACTGGAGTTAAGGAACCAAGATTTTAGCGTCATTGGGGGCTATGGGATGACCCATTCCTGTGGAGAGCATCGAATGTGTTCTTAATTGCTGAGGCTCGTCTCTCAAGCCCCGTTTTTTGGTAGTCTTCCAATTTGATTCTCTTTATCCTGTCAATCTCACTTCAGCGTTTGGCCATCCTTTGTGTGTATGATGCATAGGCTTTTATATTTTCACGAAAAGAAATTATCAAATATACCCAAAGTTTGAGAGAAAACCACTTGCCTCCTACCAAGATGTAAAATGAGCTTTATTAAGCACGAACGCAACTGAAAAAATATTTTTTTCCAATATGTATGTTGATTATAAATTGTTATCCACAGCATGATGTCTCTGGTATCCTGCGTTTAGCAGGCAGTAGATAACGTGGTGATAGTGGGCTATTGCACTGCGGGCCTGCTCTTAAATTAGACGTGGCATTTGGAAAGCAGGCTCCACTTCAACATTCTTAAACAAATAAAATGAAAACTTTGTCTCTATTTAGACCTTCCGACAGAGCTTCATTAATCATTGCTCGTTGCGCCCTTTTGCTCCCCCGGAAGGCATACTGCTGTAATCGATAGAGTGATATCAAATCCCACTGAATTTCCCTCACAACCTGGCAATAACTAGCCTACGAGCCATTCGGTGACAGCCCCACCTTCAGGTTTTTCTATGTAATATTGAACACTTACCATGTATGTAAAGTAAGGAAGATCCGTCTGATCACTGCCTCGCTAAGGAGCAACATAGGAGAAGCAAGATTCCTGAGGAGAACTACGGACTTGTCATAGGGTAACAAAGTAAGGTCAGGGACGCGAGGCTTGAGTCCCTCCAAATCTACTAATGAGGGGGGAAAAATGAACCTAATAATTCTCTTTAAAGACTTTAGGGTTAATTATGGTTTGAAGGCCACATTTTAAGCTGGTTGACATTTTATTTTTTTTCATTTATTCACTGTCTTTATTGAGAATTTAGAAATGTTCTTAGCAAATAGGTGTCTTTGTAAAATTCTTAGGATTTCAAGATGTTATGAATAAAAAATAAGAATTTCTTACTTTCTTTATAGCATCAAATGGCTATGCACAGTTCCAGACTATATTCTTAACATTAGTTTTACATCACCTTTGAGAGATAAACTACGGATATTATTCCTTGAGTATCAGAGAGGTTATGGATCAGCACAGCATCAAATAACCTAGAATTATAACTGTAGTTATAATTTGGTGACTAGGAAATACAAAAAGAGAGCTTCTACCAAACAACCATCTGCATTTGCTTGGGTTACTATGTTAGTTCAGAATATTAACTCCAGCTAAAGACTGTCATGTGGTTTAAATTAGATCACATATAAGACTGGATAGAATTAAAATGAGACCAGGATAAACACAGTAAGATGTTGATTCAGGAAGTAAGAAAAGGGAAAGATATGGTGTCTGTATGGAAAAATGTCTCAGGATAACGGGGCAGGTGATTGTGCAGGATAAGGATATTTGGAGAAAAATGACAAATATTAACTTATACCCTGTGTAGTGTTAATTTTCCTAAATTTCTCTTCTTTTTAAAAAAAGGAAAACTGTAAAATAAGTATAACAGTTATTAGTTAGATAGTGCAACTGGTTTGTTTTTTTATAAGAAACTCTCTTCTAAATCAATGAACACGAGGAAGGGGTTGAGCCTATTTAATATACAGGCCCCACCCAGGGAAAATACTTGGGGCTTCCATTATTTGTAAGTGAATAAGTTGTGCCTTGTGTTTGCATCACACTCTGCTGTGTGTACTGAAGCATTACTGGTGAGAATGAAGGGTGTGCCACTTCTCTCTGGCCTCTTTCTGTGTGTAGGGGTCATTGTAGATGCTGTTTCCCTAGGAAAGGATTTTTCAAAGATGTATGAGTTTACTATGTCTGACCAGTTGTCATATACTGTTGGCCTCCATCTTTTGCATAGAGTTACTTTGTTTTGATGAGTGGCATACATGATGCATGTCTCCCATTATTGTAATAAATAACTCTGATATAACACCAGGACAGGCTAGAAATTGCAAGATAATGGATAACGGGTAAAGGAAAGAAAGATCGTGATGAAAGGGTCAGTAAGGGATGGTTATAGCATATTTTTTCTAGCACAAATTTTTTCTTTCTCTATGTAAAAAATTGTTGTTTTTTGATTTTGATGCTTTCTATTCAATTTTAAAATGTCAGAACTATGGATAAAATAAACAACAGATAAAAGTAGTTTAATCATATGATTAATTTCCAGAGAAGGTTTGAAAAGGCACACATAATATTCTGATGTAATCATTCTCCAACAAATAAATGGAGAGTTCATGGCTTTTTATATAATTTCTATTTTTTCAAAACCATGAAGTTTGTGAGAATATTAGAATTATGAATTGCTCACTCGAAAGTAAATGACACTTTTTGTTCTCACTTTTTGGAATAGCCTAGATCAGCAGCTTTTACCCATCAAGACAAGGTTAGCCTCTAAACAAAATATTGTAATATCTTTATCTAGCTGAGTAAATTTCCCCCTGTCAGAAGCTTCCTATATCCACTCAAGGTGCGGAGTAGCTACCTTCAGAACCCCAGTTCTTTTGTCTAATGTTTCCTTTTTGTCCAGGAAAATAAACTGACAATTTAGTCTAACCCCCTGCATCAACTTAAAAGGGAGCTTCTACTCTTCTATGGAAAGGGATTGTGACATTTCTCATCTGAGAGCATTATTTTCTAGCCATTAATTTCACCCTCAAAATAACAATGGATTTTTGTTAACATAACAAACTAGCGAGCAGCTTCATGGAGAAAGAACTTCAGATAAGCAAGCCTTTATGCATTCTGCTGGGCAGTTTGTCCTCCAATCCTAGTCCACAGAAAATGCTGAGCCAGAGAGCCACTTTACTGGTAGGTGCACCATTAAAAAGATCTAACAAGCAAATGGAAAGCCACATCTATTGATGGCAGTCTAGGCCAGTACGCTGTGGCATTATGAAAATTACTGATGATTGTCAAAGGAAGGCTGCACAAATTCATTTTCATGAAAATCAGAAATGAATACAGGATTGTCCTAAATGACCTTTGACGGCCTTTTTAAGGATAAGGTTGTGAAATTGTGGGAAGTTTCACTGTAGAAATAGAATATATATACTGTAAGGTAGTCGGCCCAAAAGTTGGCTCTTATGACCAGATATTATTACAAAGTCCTTAGACCCTATAATCTCCTCCGTCTTCTCTCTCTCTCTCCTCATCTCTCTCTCTCTCTCGTCTCTTCTCTCGTCTCCTCCTCCTTCTTTCTTTCCTCATTCCTCTACCTCTTTCTCCTTCTTTCTTCTTTTCGCCTCCTTCTTCTCAATCTCCTTAAATCCCGTCCCCTTCTTTTTTCCTACTAACAATTCACACTAGATACCAAAATGCATAGCCATACCCTGAAGATATCACATTGCCACCGTGCTCCCAGCAAAACTTAGGAAGAATCTCAGGTCAAAGAAATTTCTGGAGTATGCTATCCAATTTTCTGAATATTTCACAGCAGAATAATGATATCCACTGGGTTTTGAAATGCTTAATTTCCCTTCCTATTTTAGCTAAAATTTTCTTAATGGATGCCATCTACAAGCAATCAAAACACGATTCATCACAGTACAAGTAACATCAGGCAGTTCAGTGGATAGCAAGACGACGAAATTTGTTGACTGGCTAAATGAATACTGATTTTAGTTATCTATCAGAAATGAGAAAAGGATTTGATGGCAAAAGTATATAAAGAGGAGCACTTGTAGATGGTCATGCTTCCTCCTTTGCTTTCAGAGTTCCATGGCATACTCTCTGCACCTGTCCTGTATTGCCAAAACACCTTTGATACATTACTGCTAGGCTAGAGCTGCCAGATACTGGTAACCTGAGGAAAGATCTTGGGAGAGGAATTTAAGTTTCTCCCCGTTCCTCTCAAAGGTCATGTATTCATTTCTCAACACAAAGAGCATTCTTTCTTTTACTAAAATAAAGCATAGCACAATTAAAAGTTATGCTATTTCATTCTGGGGAATGAAGAATGAATCCACATCAAGACGTTCAAATTTATGAAATACTGTCACTTAAGAATTCCAATCTCTTTTAGCGTAATAACCATTAGGGTAAGGTGAATTGCTAATTTTCCCTAAAAGCAAGGTAATTATCTGGAAATTTAAATTCAAAAATATTACTTTTTGAACTTATTATGACTGGAAAAACTTCCAGTTACAAAGTATGTTGTAAAGAATTCTGTAATGTATATGAAGCCAGTTGGGGCATTGCTTTTGTCACTTGTTAGTGTACACAGTTCTTGGTCTTATTTCTGTCACATGTAAAAGTGAACCAATGTGTGCCGTGCCCTGTTTAATCCGTTGTGATGGAAAAAAAAATCAGAATTTTATTGATTGACATACAACAACGGCCAACTTTGAGAAACACAAAACAGAAACAGAACAGACTAATTCCTTCGAGAATCCTTCTAGAACAGTTTTTACTATAGTCCAACAAAGAATGAATGTGAACAATTTGGAAATACCCTGTGAAGCTATAGTGGAAAATCCCAGTCCATGTGCTGAAGAGACTGCATAAGCAAAATAAATGTGTAATGGGTAAAATGTTATTTGACTAACATGTCATGTTATTGTTTTCAGTTATTTTTATTGGCTTAACGAACCATTAATAACAAATTTTAATAATCAGGTGAGTGTAGTCTGAGAATAGATATGCTATCTGCAAACCAAATCAGGGCAAGATTTTGCATATCTCATAGTGGTATCCCTTATCCTCAAATCTATCTCCATGGAACATGGTAACTGAATCTGCCTCCAAATAAATTTTGATTTTTCGGTAGTTTTTATTTTCACATTAAATCCTATCCTGCTTTCAAACAGTGACCTTTTGGGTACCAAATTGAACCAATGATTAAACTAAGCCAAATCATCTTTCTGCTTTGATCTGTAGTTAACACCACACAAGAAACACTGCACTGACAACCCATGATTAAAAAAAAAAAAAAAAGAAAAGAGTCAACATAACAAACCAGGGACAACAAATACAGCTATATTAAATATCTTAAATCTTAAATAACCAGTGACACACTGGTATCTGGAATTCACAAAGGCTCAAGTTTCTGCTTTTTGAAATAGGTCCTGCCCAACTTTCCTTTTCCTTCTCAGCATTCCATTCTATTCATAATCACAAGTATCATCTCTTCTAATTTTCTACGATTATGAACATTCAAAACCCTAAATGTTCCATCCAAGATTTCTATCATTTCCCAAACCAGGTCATTCTTCAATTAGTATTTACAGTCTTCATAGGAAATGTTCATAAGAAAGTAGATTCGAGACCAAGATATTTAGAGTTATCTAATCCCTAGGTCATACGGATCACGAGTGGAAGGTCCTGGAATTCAACTTGTTGTCCCTGTGCCGATGGATTTGCCTGCATGTGTGTAAGTGCACCCATGGACAATGGCCTGTCAGAGTCAGAGAGCAGTGGTAGATTCCCTGGAACTGGAGTTAAGCGACAGATTTAGCGTCATTGGGTTGAGTTGGATGGACCCAGTTTCTCTGGTGAGAGCAGTCAGTGTTCTTAATGCTGAGCTGTCTCTCAAGCCCGTTTTTTTGTAGTCTTCAATTTGATTCTTTTATCCGTTAATCTACTTCAGCTTTGGCCTATCCTTTGTGTGTATGATGCGAGCTTTATTTTCCGAATAGAAATTATCAATATACCCCAAAGTTCTTGAGAAAACATTGCCTTCCCCAGATGTAAAATGAGCTTTAATTAAGCAGAACGCTGCACTAAAATAAAATTTTTTATTGCCATATATAATTTGATTATAAGTTGTTATCCACAGCAATGAATTCTCTGGTATCCTGCGTTTAACAGGCATAGATAACTGTGGGATAGTGGGCTATTGCACTGCGGCCTGCTCTTAAATTAGACGTGGCATTTGGAAAGCAGGCTCCACTTCAACATTTTAAACAAATAAATGAAAACTTTTGTCTCTATTTAGACTTCCCACAGAGCCTTCATTAATGTCATTGCTCGTTGCGCCCTTTTTGTCCCCTGGAAGGCCATATGCTGTAATGATAAGATACAAACCCAACTGAATTTCACCCACAACCTGGCAAAACCTGCTAGTAGCCATCGTGACAGCTTCCCACTTCAGGGTTTCTATGTAAAATTTTGAACACTTACCATGTATAAAGGTAGGACCGTCTGATCACGCCTCTAAGGACAACGATAAGAAAGCAGGAGATTGCCGAGGGAATAGGACTTTTGTCATAGGGTACAAAGTAAGGTCAGGGAGCGAGGCTTGAGTCCCTCCAAATCTACTAATGAGGGGGAAAAATGAACCTATAATTCTCTTTAAAGACTTTAGTTAAATTATGGTTTGAGGCCACATTTGAAGCTGTACATTATTTTATTTTTTTTTCATTTTATTCACTTCTTATTGAGAATTTTAGAAATGTCTATAGCAAAAGGTTCTTTTAATAATCTCCTATAGGATTTCATAGATGTTATGAATAAAAAATAAGAATTTCTACTTTTATAGCATCAAATGGGCTATGCACAGTCCAGGACTATATTCTTACATTAGTTTTCATCACCTTTAGAGATAACTACGGATATTATTCCTGAGTATCAGAGAGGTTATGGATCTAGCACAGCATCAAATAACTAGAAATTATAACTGTAGTTGATATTTGGTGACTAGGAAAACAAAAAGAGAGCTTCTACCAAACAACCATCCTGCATTTGTTTGGGTTACTATGATTCAAATTTTAACTCCAGTAAATGACTGTCATTGTTTTAAATTCAATTATATAAATAAAATGGATAGAAAATCTTAAATAGCCAGGTAAAAAGATGTTGATTCAGGAATGTAAGAAAAGGGAAGATATGGTGGTCTGTATGGAAAATGTCTCAGGAAACGGGGCAGGGATTGGAGGATAAGGATAGTTTGGAGAAAAATGATCAAATAATAACTTGATACCATTTGTGTAGTGGTTAATTTCATGCAAAATTCTCTTCTTCTTTTAAAAAAAGAACTGTAAATAAAGTATTCAGTTCTTAGTAGATAGTGCAATGGTTTGTTTTTATAAGAAACTCTCTTCTAAATCATTGAACACAGGAAGGGTTGAGCCTATGAGAACAACACAGACAAGATGTGGTTCTTTATAGTCCAAAGTTCTAAATTCATACAGTAAATTTGTGAACCTGGAATACTTATTGACATGGGAATAAATCACATCACTCTTCATTCACGCAATATGTCATAGGTCTCAAACTATCAAGAGAAAGTCATTGGTTCTTTATTCATCGATAGTCTTGGGCTAGAGTTTTTAGAGCACTTTTTGCCTTCCACAATGAGAAATCTCTGTTGTCATCAGAGAAGTTCTATAACCTTCTCCCAACTTTTTAACTGTTAAAGGAAATCCTCCTTATTAGTTGTTCCACTGAGTCACATTAGGGAAAACACTAAAATTTCCTCATGGCTTATAATGTTGCTAATCAAGAAGAATACCAATCCTATTTTGGAATATGAGCAGAGAGTGCCATACCTTCTACAGCAAACCCAGACAACACCACCAATCACAACACTACACACACACAGACACACACACACAGCACCACTGTGTAATGTTAAAGTAAATGTGTGCTAATCTTCAACAGATCTTTACAGTTGATCTATTGGCTTCAGGAACACAGCTACACGCGAAGTTGAAGTTCATTGTGTCTTTAATTTAATATGATATATATATTATATATAATTATAAATATATTCATTTACCATGTGGACAACAGTTTATCGAATGAGGATTATAATATTTCTGTGTTATTAGAATGTAAGTTACATTTAATTTGAACATTCAATTTGGTCATCTGCCACACACGGCTATTCTGATTTTAGAGATCTAAAAATGAACCTCAAAAAATCCATACACTAATTAGCTGTTCATGTAATTCAACACCTTAACGAAAAGATGACGCTTAAGATACGGAACTGAAACTCCAATAATTAGAATAAATAAATCTAATTTAATACCCAGGTCCTTTTTTTAAAGGCCTTAATATGAACATCTTTAATCGTACATAGATGTACAGATGGAAAACAAGCATGCAAAAAAGATGCACATTTTTTTCATTTAATTTGGGAAATGCAAATTAGTGCAATGACATGCCACTTCATTCCAAGAAAAATAATGAGATTCCAGAACACTGACATCACCACAATTGCTAGCAGGAATGCAGCAACAGAAATGATCTCTCCTTGCTGATATAATCTAAACTGTACTTTGAAGAGAATTGGGAGTCTCTCTCTCAAAATAGGTTTATTGTAATGTAATAATGCAGTCATAATCTCAAATACTTATACAAACTTGTTTAAAAACTCCACTACCATTCTTGTCCTTACCATCCCTGTTCGTTATAAGTATATTCTGGTTCTGCATGTTACTCAAATACAATACCACATAGTAAGGAATTTTGTTTATAGGGATTCCGTATGGGGAGAATGTTGTCCTTTGTTTTTCTAATCTGTGTGTGCTTCATTTAGTGATAGATTGGATATATATGAGTTCCTCTGGGAGGCGATTATACACAATTGCCTATGGCAAGAGGGATATATGGCTATTAAGACTGATTGAGTGCTTGTTTGAAAGACACAAAAACATCAATAAAAATTTCAAAATAATGTTGTCCACTCTCTAACCATATAAAAAACTGAACACGTATGTGTATATCGATACATGTCTCACAGATGCTGATTTGGTGGCCACAGTTATGTGACTGAGTAGAGGAGTTAGTAATAAATGTGAAATTCCTCTGCTCCACCATTTAGCCTGCAAATGTTCTTTTTTTTTTTGATTTCATTCTTTCTTTATTGATGCATGGTGTCATCTTTCTTTACCACTGCAAATAATTCTCAGTGTGTAGATGTACCACATTTTCTCTATCTACTCGTTGGCTGAGGGGCACATGGGTTCTATCCAGTTTTTTCTTATTGTGAAGAGAACTGCATTAAATATAAATGTGCATGTTTCTTTGTGGTAGGATGAGTCTTGTGAATATATAATCAGAAGTGGTATGACTGGGCCAAGTGGTTGGCTGATTTTGAGACTTTTAAGTGTTGTCCACACTGGGTTCCATAGTGGTTGTATGAGTTTACATTCCCACCAGCAGTGGATGAGTATTCCTCTTTCCCCACAACCTCTCCAGCATTTGGTATCATTTGTTTTCTTGACCTTTGCCAGTGTTAACGGAGTGAGTCAATGTCTTAAAGAGGTTTTTATTTACATTTCCTTAATTATTAATTATGGTGACCACTTTTGAAGATATTTCTCAGTCACCTTTACTTCCTCACTCATGAAGTCTCTGTCCAGCTCTTTACTCCATCTCTTGAGTGGGTCATTTGTTTTTGTTTTTTGAGTAGTTTCTGTATATTGAATGTTAATTCTCTAACAGTTGTATCACTGGTGAAGGTTTCTTCCTACTCTGTGGGTTTTCTCTTCTCTCCGTTGATTGTTTCTTGGACTGTACAGAAGCTTTTGAGCTTAATGAGATCCCACTTGTCAATTGTTGACCTTACTTTCTGTGCTGCTGCTGTTTGATTTAGAAAGTGTTTTCCTATACCTATGTCTTGTGGGTTGCTGCCAACATTTTCTTCAATCACCTTCAGAGTTTTGGGTTTCACATTGAGTTCTTTGATCCATTTGGAGTTGATTTTGTACAGGGTGAGAAGTAGGGGCTTAATTTTATTCTTCTACAAATGGTGATCTAGTTTTGCCAGCACCATCTGCTGAATATGCTGTCTTTCTTCCATTCAGTCTTATTGGCCCTTTTATCAAATATGAGGTGGCTGAAATTCTATGAACTCAAGTTTGGATCTTCAATTTTGTTCCATTGGTCAATGGTTCAGTTTTTGTGCCAATACCAGTCTGTTTTTATCACTATACCCTGAAACATAGTTTAAAGTCTGGTATATTGATCCCCCCCCATGTATTACTCGTTTTGCTCAGGGTTACTTTAGCTAATTGGGGTCTTTTCTTCTTCCATATGAATTTAAGGATTTTTTTCAAGTCTGTGAACAAACTCTTGGGGTTATTAATTGGGACGACATTGAATCTGTATATGAATTTGGGTAGAATGGACATTTTTTATGATATTAATTTTTGCAATACATGAGCTCTGGAGGTCTTCCCATCTTCTGAAGTTATCTTCAATCTCCTTCTTCAGGGGTTTAAAATTTTGTTGCAGAAGATCTTTGCTGTCTTTGGTTAGGTTTGATCCTAGATATTTTATTGTTTGTGAGGCTATTGTGAGTGGGAAGATCTTATATTCCTTCTTCAGTTGCTTGTTGCTGGTTTAAAGAAAGGCTACTGAGTTTTCTAGGTTAATTTTTTATCCTCCTATTTACTGAAACTCTTAATCATTTCTAGGAGTTTTCTGGTGGAGATTTTAGGATGCCTTGTGTAAACTATCACATCATCTGCAAAAAGAGATAGTTTGACTTGCTTTTTTCCAATTAGTACTCCCTTAATTCCCCTCTCTTGCCTTATTGCCCTAGCAAGTGTTTCAAGCACTATACTGAAGAGGAGTGTTGACAGGTGGCAGGAACCCTTCCTGGGTTCCTGCATTTAAGGGAAATGCTTCTAATTTTCTCCATTTAGGATGATGTTGGTTGTGGGTTTGTTGTACATCGCTTTGATTATGTTGAGGAATGTTCCCTCCACTCCAATTCCTTCTAGGACTTTAAGTATGAAGGGATGCTGGATTTTGTTGAAGGCTTTTTCTGCATCAATGGAGATGATGCTGTATTTTTTTTTTTTTGTCTTTCAGTCCATTTGTGTGTTTTATGATATTTGTTGATTTATGAATGTTGAACCATACTTGCCTCTCTGGTATGACTCCAACTTAGTAATGATGGATGATATTTTTGATGTGGGTCTGTATGAGGTTTGCAGTTATCTTGCTGAGTATTTTGCAGGTTTATTCATTAATAAGATGGGTCAAATTTTTCTTTTTGGTTGTATCTTTGCCTGGTTTGGGTACTAGGGTAATGCTTGTTTCATAGAAAGAATTTGGGAGAGTTCCCTCTGTTTTTATCCTTCTGCACAGTTTGAGAGGTAATGGTTGTAAGTCCTCTTTAAATATTTTATAGAATTTTGCTGTGAAACTATATGGGCCTAGGCTTTTTTTAGTCGGGAGGTATTTTATTACATTTTTAATTTCCTCAAATATTATGGATCTGTTTAAGCTGTCAATCTCTTCTTCGTTAAGCTTTGTTGATTACCAGGATTTCAGGTATTCACCCATTTATCTTAAATTTTCAAATTTAGTAGAGTATAGGTTTTGAAGTGTTCACATATGATTTTCTGGATCATTGGATTGTCTCTTGTGATGTTTCCCTTTCCATAAAATATTCTACTGAATTGGAGTTGTTCTTTCTTTCTTTTGCTTAACTAGGCTAGAAGTCTGTCTTGCTTAACCTTTCAAAGAACCAACTTTTGGATTTATTGAGTCTTTGTATTGTTTTCTTTGTTTCTATTTCATTATTTTCTGCTCTGATTTTTATTTCTTCCTGTATGTTGGGTTTAGGGTTCATTTGTTCTTGTCTCTCAAGTGCTTTCAGCTGTACTGTTAGATCGTTTACTTTTGTGCTTTCAGTTTTTGTTTTTTTTCTGTTTCTTTGAGTTTAAACACCCAGGGCTATAAACTTCCCTCTTAGGACTGCTTTTAAAGTGTCCCATATGTTTTGTTTTGTTGTATTTTCATTTTCCTTTAGTTCCAGGACTGCTTTATTTCTATCTTTATTTCTTCCTTGATCCATTCATTATTCAAGTGTGTGTTGTTTATTCTCCATGTGTTTTTGTATATAGTAGGGCTTATCATGGTGTTGAGATTGAGTTTTATTGCACTGTTGTCTGAAATAATGCATGAGATCATTTTTATCATTTTGTATTTGTTGAGTTGTTTGTGTTTTCGTTGTTGTTGTTGTTCTTTTTTTTTTTTTTTTTTTTTTCTGTGTCCCAGTATGTGGTCGATTTTGTAGAATGTTCCATGAGGTGCTGAGTAGAAAGTATATTCTCTGGTGTTTGGGTGGAACATTCTGTAGATGTCTGTGAGGTCCATTTGGAGTAATGTATTGTTCAGTTAAGATGTCTCTCTGCTTATTCTTTTTCCAATTGATCTATCACAAAGGGCTCAGTGGGGTATTGAAGACCCCCAATATTTATGTGCTGGGCTTAACCTGTGCCTTGAGATCTTGTAGGATTGTGTTTATAAAGTTTGGTGCACCAGAGTTTGGTGCATATATATTTATGGTTGTGAGATCTTCATGGTTAATTGTTCCTTTGATAAGGGTGCAATGGCCTTCTTTGTCTTTTCTGATTAGTATTACTTTGAGTTCTACTTTGTAGGATATTAGAATGGCAACTCCTGCTCGTTTTTTGGTACCATTAGCTTGGAATATCTTTTTCCAATCCTTCCACTTTAAGTTGGTTCCTGTCCTTAAGGGTGAGATTGGTTTCTTGTAAACAGCATATAGATGGAATCTGTTTCCTAATCCATTCTCCCATCCCGTGTCTTTTGATTAGGGAGTTAATTCCATTAATATTTAAGGTTATTATTGTGAGATGTGTGTTTCTTCATTTTACTGTCTTTTCTGTTTGCATTCTTTTTATGCTTGTATTTTTACAGTTATACTTTTAGTAATTTCTCCTTCTAGCTGCTTGGGGATACTTGCTCATTTCTTCTGTCCATTGAATTGCATCTAGCGTTTTCTTATTGGAACCCAGATTGGGGTTCCATCTGTGGAATGACACAAGCAAATCCTTTCCCAATATTTAGCCATGGATTTAGGTTTTCTCATTGGCCCAACATTATACCAATTATATCTTATTATGACCTATTAGAGAGCTCCAATGCTAATAACTGGAGTTATTATTTCTCATTTCAAAATTGACAAAAGGTTAAGAGTAAAGAATGCTTCACAAATTGCCTCCTGGAGGGAGGAAGTGTATTCCTCTCCCCTCTGTTTTTGTAATTTTCACTACAAAGAGATCAGTCTCATTTGTTTCCCATACCCCCATATCTTGATTTATAGTTTTCCAGAAGACAAGAGTTGTATTACATACCTATATACAGGAACCAAGCTGCAAACCCATACCAAGCCCATCCAAACTGTCTCCTTGTCGATAGTATACCGCTGGTTTAAGGAAGTACAACCCAGCTTTTCCTGAGCCAAATTATCTTGTTATAGGCAAAAGAATTATCACAGGTAATACCTATATAATACAGGGAATCATGGAGAACATATGTGTGAAATTTTCTTACCCAAAGAAAAGTCCTTTTTTATAAGGGAAATTTGTATTCATTTCCATCGTATGTTAGAAGTATGTAATTTAACTTTTGATTTACTGGGGCTTACAGGTAAGAGATTGCCTTGACTCTCAGAAGATATTTTAGATTTGGATTTTTGAATAGTTTGAGAGTAAAAAAGATGATGAGGACTTTTGAAGGTGGAATAAATGCCTTTTGAATTCTATGTGAACATTAGCATATAGGGGCTAGGAATTGTAGTGTTTTCAATGAGAAGTCCTCATTTGATGATGATGTTTTGGTAAGATTTTAGGAGGTGCAGCCTTCTTGGTGGAAATGCATCTCTGGGAGTGAGCAAGAGTTCTAAGTCTTGCCAGTCACTTTGCTTTCCTTGACATTCTGTTCTAGCAATCTCCTGAAGCCATGCCACCTTTTGCCATTATCTACTCTTCCCCCTTCTGGAATCTTAAGCCAAATAAACTCTTCCTACCATAGAAGTTGCTTGGTGGTAGCATTTTGTCACAGAAATAGAAAAGTAACTAATACAGAAGGGTTTTTTTTTTTATTTTTAAAGATACAACGTACTCAAAACAATCTAGCATCAGAAAATCAAACATCCCAATTAAGAAGTGGGGAAAGGAATCTAAATGCAAAACAAACTGGCTGATAAATGCTTACAAAATAGCTTCAAAAGCTGGGTGTGGTGACACACACCTTTAATCCTAGCACTCTGGAGGCAGAGACAGGCAAATCTTTGTAAGTTCAAGGCCAGACTAGACTACAAAGAGAGCTCCCGGACAGCTGAGGTTACAGGGAGACCTTGCCTCAAAAAGAAACCCCGAAAAAATAGCTTCAGAATGTTTAGTGATCAGAGAAATGAAAATTAAAATTGCTTTGGGATATCATCTCACTCAACTCACAATGTCTAAAATAAAATAACAGATACAGATTACGCTGGTGAGGATAGTGAAAAAGGAAACTTTTGTTCTTTGCTGGTGGGAGTGAAAACTGGTATGGTCACTTTGGAGAAGGCTGTGAAGATTCCTCAAAATTGTAAAAATTGATCTACTATATGGCCAACCCATACCAATTCAGGACACATACCAAAAAAACAAAAACAAAAACAAACAAACAAACAAAAAAACTTCCATGCAGTGATAAAAGGAGGAAAGAAGAATAATAAAGTAGGAATGGTTAAAAGGGGTGAGTATGAGAGGACAGTACAAAAGAGAAACATGGGGAGGGGTTTTAAAACTAAATAACTGATAAATAATTTTAAAAACCTATTTAGCAGGCTGGAGAGATGGCCTAGCAGTTAAGAACACCAACTGCTCTTGCAGAGGACCCGGGTTTGATCCCCAGCACCCACATGGTGGCTGAGAACCTTCTTTGACTCTAGTTCCAGGGGAATCCGACACCCTCTTCTGACCTCCGCGGCATTGCATTACATGGTGCCCAAACCTACATTCAGACAGTACATTCATACACATAAAAATAAATAAATAAATAAATAAATAAATAAATAAATAAATAAATAAAATATTTTAAAAAACCAATTTTGCTTCTAATTTACATTTAGCCAGTGACTAAAGATGTAGAACTCTTCTCTCTATATTTTTAGCTACATGCAATTTATGTTTAGAGAACTACATGTTCAGCTTCTTCATCTACTTTTGATTTGGTTGTTTGTTTTTTATGTTTATTTATTTATTTTTAATATTTTAATGTTTTATTTTTTTATTTTTACTTTATGTGTATAAGTGTGTTGCCCCAATGTGTGTAAGTACACCTGTGTCATGCAATGCCTGAGGAGGTGAGAAGAGGGTATTGAATCTCCTGGAAGTGGAGTTATGGATGTTTGTTAGCCACCATGTGGGTGCTGGGATTTGAACTAGGGTCCTCTGCAAGAGCAGTCAGTGCTCTTAACCACTAAGCCATCTCTCCAGCCCCCTATTTATTTATTTTTATTATGCCTATATAAATAACACATATGTATCAAAATTATGACCTCTGAGAATAAACTGTATGTTAATTCCTAAAGATGTTTTGGGGTTCAAATGTTTTAATTTAATTTTATATTACTCTAGAATATGAATACATATCTTCCACCCATATATGGTAATTACAATGTATGGATATAAGTGGTAGATAAATTCTAGAGCCCATTAAGAGATTCACATTATCACAGCATAAGTTGCTTTCAGATACAAAGAAATAGAATAATAAAGTTGCTCAGTTTGTCTGTCCACTGAAAATTTGTTGTTAGCATCCACAAATGAGGGAAAGCATTTGCCCTTTTTTTCCCTCTGGGACTGTGTTTCTTCACTTAGCATAATGGCTTGGAGTTCCATTCCATTTACTTGCAAAGTTCATGATGTCATCTTTCTTTACCACTGCATAGAACTCCATTGTGTAGATGTAGAACATTTTTGTTATCAGGCTAAGGGGCATTTGCATTGGTTTCAGGCCTTCAGTATTGTGAAGAGAGCTGCAATAAACATAGCTGTGAATGTATCTTTGCAGTAGGATGAGTCTTGTGAGTATATACCTAGTAGTGGCATGGCTGAGTCAGGTAGTAGGATCATTTTGAGTCTTTTAAGGGTTCTCCACATTGCTTTCCAAGTGGTTATATGAGTTTACATTCCCACCAGCAGTAGATGCATGTTCCCCTTTCCCCGCAACCTCTCCAGCATTTGGTGTCTTTTGTTTTCTTGGTCTTGGCCAGTTTTATTGGAGTGAGATGATACCTAATTTGCATTTCCTTAATTATTAATGATATTGAACACTTTTTTTTGTCTTTTCGAGACAGGGTCTCCCTGTAGCCCCAGCTGTGCTGGAACTCACTCTGTAGACCAGGCTGCCCGTGAACTCACAAAGATCCACCTGCCTCTGCCTTGCGAGTGCTAGGATTAAAGTCGTTAGGATGTTTCTCAGGCATCTTTATTTCCTTACTAGTGAATTCTCTGCTCAACTCTTACTCGATCTTTTGGGTAGGTCATTTATTTTCTTCCTTGTTTTTCATGTAGTCTATATATTCTGGATGCTAATGTGGTGAGGGTTTCTTCCCACTCTGTGGGTTTTCTCTTCACTTTCTTGATTGTTTCTTTAGCTGTACAGAAGCATTTGAGTTTGATGAGGTCCCACTTGTCAGCTGTTGTCCTTATTTCCTGTGCGGCTGCTGTATGATTTAGAAAGTCTTCCTACACCTATGTCTTATAGGTTGCTGCCACCTTTTTCTTCTACCACCTTCAGGGTTTGGGGTTTCAGGTTGAGATCTTTGATCCACTTGGAGTTTATTTTGGTACAGGGTGAGATGTAGGGGTTTAATTTTGTTCTTCTACAAATGGTGATCCAGTTTTGCCAACACAATTTGCTGAAGATGTTGTCTTTCCTCCATTGGGATTTTTTGCCCCTTTGTCTAATATAAGGTGGCTGAAGTTATATGAGCTCAAGTTTGGATTTTCAATTTTGTTCCATTGGTCTATAAGTCTGTTTTTTGCCAACTTCAGGCTGTCTTTATGACTATAGCCCTGTAATATAGCTCTAAGTCTATCTAGTAAAGTAACCCTCCACCCCCCCCCCCCGTGTTGTCCTTTTCACACAGGGTTGCTTTAGCTATTCGGGTTTTTTTTTCCATATTAATTTAAGGATTTTTTTGAGTACTTGTGAATTCTAAATAGTAATCTTCTGGTAGAGTTATAGCTGGTGCAGATTTTCTTCTCATTTTGCTGTTTGCCTCTTAAATTAAATGATGGTGACCTCTGTTTCTCAGAAATATTTTAGTTTCACGTGGTGCCATGTTTCAGTTGCTGGACTTCATATTAGTGCTGTAGGATTCTTTTTCAGAAAATCCTTTCCTGTGCCTATAAATTCCAGCATATTCTATTCTATCTGATTCAAGCTGTCAATTGATATGTTAGGGTCCATGATTCACTTGGAGCGGAGTATTATGCATTGTGAGAGATAAGGATCTAGTTCCATTCTTCAATATGAAGCTATCTAGTTAATCAGGTACCACTTACTGATCATGTTGTCTTTACTCTGGTATTTATCTTAGGCCCCTTTATGAATAATCATATTGTTGTAAATTTGTGGACTTACTCTTTGTCTGCAATTCTATTCCAATTACCAATGTATCTCTTTTTTGTCATTTCCATGCAATTTTTATTACTATTTCAATTTACCCACTCAAAATGTCTAATATACAAGAAAATCAATGCTGTAAGGATGGGAGAAATGTGAAGCCTTATCCATGGCACCTGTAATTGCAAAATGGTACAGCCACTATGTAGATCAGTGTGAAGATTTCTCAAAAAGCTGGAAATCAATATACCATATGACCTAGTCATGTGGGCATTACCCTCCCCACGCACACACACAGTCTCTATATTATTCTACAAAGATACTTTTGTTTCCATTTCTGTCCTTTTAGCAATAGTCAAGAAATGGAAGCAAGCTGTTCATCAACTGAAGAATGGAAAATGGGATCATTGTACATTTACACAATGGGACATTACTCAGTTGTCAAAATAACCCCCAGATTTACAAATGGTAGGTAAATGGTTGGAAACTGAAAACAGTTTCCATATCTTTCTGAGTGAGGTGACCCAGACCCAGAAATACAAATGTCACAAGTTCTGTCTCATAGTAGGAGACTAGCTTTGAATGGTTAGGTATACATATTCCAACTGAAAAAACTGTAACAGTCATGAAACAAAAATCAGCCAAGGGGGAGGTTTTCATTGGAGGGACAATAGAATGGAGTGATATAAAATATGAAAGGGAAAAACTAGTTAGAAAGGTTGAATAGGCTGGGGAATGGGAGGCTAGGGGAGGAAGTATGTTAAGGGCTAAGTAACACTAAAAAGACCTTTATAAAAGACATTTAGGAGGCTGGAGTGATGTCTTAATGTTTAAGATTGTTGCTTGCTCTTGCAGAGGACCCATGTTTGATTCTCAGCTTCTACATGGTAGCTAACAACTATTTTAACTGTAGTTCAAGAGGATCAGATACTGTATTAGTCACTTTTCTGTTGCTGTGATAAAACACCAGACAAAGGAACTTATAAAAGGAAGAGTTTATTTGAGCTTACGATTGGCGGTTCCAGGGGAATAGAGTCCATTGTGGCGGGAGGCGTGGTGGCTGGATCTGGAGCGGCAGGCCGAGGGTCACATCTCGCGAAGAGCACAGGAAACAGAGAGAGGGCAACTGAACACCATGAGGCTTGTTAAACTCACTAAGCCTGCCCCCAGTGATACACTTCCCCCAGCATGGCCACACCTTCTAAGACCTCCAAAAACAGCGCCACCAACTGGAGACAAATGTCTGAATACTTACAGCCTATGGGGGACACTCATGCAAACCACCACATTCCACTCCCTGGCCCCAATAGGCTCCTGCCCATCATAAAATGCACCTGTCCAACCTTAAAAGTCCCCCACGTCTGTACCCGTCTCTATCATTCAAAAGTCAAAGTTCCAAGGTCTTTCTGAGACTCAGGCCCAATCTCTTAACTGTAACTCCTGTAAAATCAAAAGGCAATTACATACTCCCAATGTAAAGTGGAACCGAATACCACATTCCTATTCCAAAAGGGAGGATAGAGCCTAGTGAGGAAATATTGGACCAAAACAAGACCGAAAACCAGCAGGCAAACGCCAAGTCCTGTAGCTCCACATGCGACTTCTGGGACTTGACTTCCAAAAGGGCTTACAGGCTCAGCCTTCCAGCTTTGCTTGACACACATCTCTCTTCTTAGGCTGGTACCACTCCCCGTATGACAGCTCTCCCTTGCAAATATTTCACAGGTCTGGCATCTGAAAGTCTTCTTGGGGGTCTCGACTGCCACCAGGCTTCACACTCACAGCTTCACTCAGGCCTATCAGGGCCTTCTTATTCAGGGCACCCCTGCTGTACTCTTCCTGGCCTCTTTGGTTAATCCTGGGTGTCAACTTGACTGGACTAAGGAACCAATAAGAGAAAGGATTTTCTGATTGGACCACCTCAACCCGGATGGCCACCCCAAATGTGGGCATTACCTTCTGCCGGCAGGCAGTATTTAAGGCCAAGGCAGGGGAGCTGTCCCTTTTTTCCTCCTGGTCTTGTTCTCTCATCTGGTGAGTTTGGCTGCTGTGATCAACCTTTCAGATCCCAGCGTGTACTGAGACTGGCAGATCTCTGGAATCCATTCGGGCCTTCAGCACTAGACTGGACTACTGAGACATCCAGCCTTGCGGACTAGCAGTTCCCTGGATTCCCGCCTCTCCAGTTCGGCGCTACTGTTGAGCTCCGTCACGTGAGCAAATCAATAAATTGTATATATTATATTCATCCTGTTCTTCTGTTTCTTTAGAGAACCCTGGAACTAATACAGATTTTTGTACCAGGAGTGGTTCTAGAGAAAACAGAATTGAAAGGATGAATTTTTTTAGTGGGCTTGGTAGCTCTGGAGCCAGCTCTCCAAACCCAATGAAGCCTAGAGTTATGAAGGCTCTCCTGGTGGCAGAAGAGGAATGATAATCCTTGGTGCAGACTATTTGAACTAATTATGAAGAATTAGATCCATTTGACTCACCTAACTCCCTCTTGTGAGAAGCAAGGATTTTAGTGACTCTATATATAAAACGTTCGAGAAGAGAAATTGCGGAAAAATGAGGAAAATAATGATGTTGCCTTGTTGCTCCTAGCATGTCTGATAAACTGATAAGGAAAATAAGGAGCTCGGTGGTAAAAATGACCAGCTCCAGCATAAGAAACAACAGTTTAAAGGTTTCCATGTGCTCTGGAAGAGAATCTTCTCTCCAGTAGCCAAAGAGCTAAAGCTGCGAAAATCAAGCTGGACCCTTATTATACTTTTGGCTGATTTACAACCCAAATTAATTCCCAGCCACGAAGTGTCAGCAGTTAAAGTGAGATCACTGGTGGGGAAGGGTGGAACCCTGAAACTTGGATGGAGATTGTGTGGGAGAACCATGTGATGAGGATTTTGAACCCTCGGATTCTGAGGGATTTTCTTACTCAGGAATTATTTCCCCACCCTCAGCAGAGAACTCCACACCTGAGATCCTCCTCCCCACCTTGCCTGAGGGAAACTAATCCCCCTCCCAGTGGAGTAATGTCCCTCCACGGCCAAACAATTTTTGCCTCTAGACCTATACCAGATTGAAGTCTAACAAGCCCCTCAAGGTGAGATAGAAAGTGTGGTCCACGAGGAGTGCATTCTATACCACTAAAAAATTAATGAGTTTGCCATTCATTCGCAGAAGCCTAGGAATATGTGTGGGATGGATTTTAAGGGTGTGGGATAATGGTGGAAGGAATATAAAATTGGATCAACCTGATGTTATCGATATGAGCCCACTGCAGTAGAGATCCTAGGTTTAACATGGAAGCTAGCAGTTAAAAAAGGTGTTCAAAAGGTTATTTGAATGGTGGCTGATGTATTTTTAAAACATGGCCACTAACAGCAGTTAGAGATACCTGATATCCTTGGCTTAGTATGATGAAGGGATTTTGGGTGAGGCAGATGGCATGCTCAGAGTGGATTCGAAGTAAGTATAAAACCACATTCTCCACAATATGAGACCCAGAGGACATGCCATTCACTGAATTATAAGAATGGAAAGTACTGAGAGGACACCAGAACCTTTGAAAGATCTTTGTTTTTGCTCTACTTTCTTTGCCAGATCTTACAATTAGAGAATGTTGCTACTTGCATAAATTAATGTACATGTAATAGGTATTTACAGGACCTCAGGTAGGCGTCACGGTGGCAGCACTGAATCACAGAGGCCAGATGAGCGTAGTTACCCTAATTATATAATGGTGGCAAAACAAAACATCCTATAATGGCATGACCGAAATGATTTTTGGAACTGGCTAATTAATCATTGCAGTTCCCAGGAACCAAATACATAAGAAGCCTACTAAGTTTTTTATTTGATCTGTATAAAAAGAAAAACTCTAGAACAAATACAGGAAGCAACATTGATTTAGGAAGTAGCGAATCCTGTCCAGTTAACCAGTTTCAGACTTGAGATAGTTCACAGAGCCCAGAACCCGTTAATGAAGGGTGGCCAGGTTCCGATGAGGAAGGACTTTCACAATACCAAAGAGTTATTGCTGTTTGCCTTCCTCCTGTCCCTTCCCCCAGAGGACCTGAGGCCTTTTACTAGGGAACTGTACACTGGGGAAAAAGGAAATAATCAGATTTTCTGAGCCTATTGAGTACTGGTTCTGAGTTGACACTGATCCCGTAGGACTCTAAAAAGCATTGTGGCCTCTGTTTAAAGTAGGGGCCTATGGAGGTCAGGTGTTAAATGGAGTTTTGGCTGAAGTCGACTCACGGTGGGCCCAATGTGGTCCCAGAATTCATTCTGTGTTATTTCCCAAGTCCCAGAATTTATAATTGGGATAGAGATAATTAGAAATTGCAGAAACCCCACATTGGTTCCCTGACCTGTGGAGTGAGGCTATTAGGTTGGAAAGGCCAAATGAAACCATTGGTGTTGCCCTCTACAGGGAAAATAGTGAACCAAAACAGTATCGTATCCCTGGAGGGATTGCAGAATTTAATGCCACCTATCAAGGATTGTGAAAGATCAGGGGTGGTGATTCCTACACATCTCATTTAACTCTCCAATTTGGGCTGTGCAAAAGACAGATGGATCATGGAGGATGACAGCTGACTATCAAAAACTCAACCAGTATTGACACCAATTGAAGCTGTTACCAGATGTGGGTCCTTACTGTAGCAGATTAATATTCTCCTGGTGCCTGGTATGCAGCTATTGATCTGGCCAATGCTTTCTTCTCAATACCGGTTCATAAGGACCACCAGAACAATTGCTTTCAGCTGGCAAGCCAACATATACCTTTACTGTCTTACCTCAGGGTATGTTAACTCTCCACGTTGTGCCATAACTTAGTTGAAGGGATCTTGATCTGCCTGTCTCTTCCACAAAATATCACACTGGGTCCACTATATTGATGATGTATGTTGATTGGGACCAGTGAACAGGATGGGTAGCCGCTAGTCTAGACTTGTTGTTTTTAAACAAAATTGCGCATTGAGATGATAAATAAACCAACTAAAATTCAAGGCCATCTACCTTGTGAAGTTTCTGGAGGGTTCAGTGGTGTGGAGCTATGAGAGACATTCCTTCTAATGTGAAGAATAAGTTGTTGCACCTGGCCCCTCCCTCCACCAAGAAAGAAGCAACACATTTGGGCTTTTGGATTCTGGAGGCAACACATTTTCATCTGTTGTGTTTCCATGAACCCATATATCAGTGACTCTAAGGCAGCAAAACTTTGAGTGGGCTTGGAACAGGAAAAGGCTCTTCAACAGGTCCAGGCGCAGTGCAGGCTGTCTGCCCATAGGGCCATATATCCAGCAGACCCAATGTGCTTGAGGTATCGTGCAGATTAGAGATGCTGTCTGGAGTCTGTGTCAGGCTCCCATAGGGAATCACAGTGGAGGCCTTGGATTTTGGAGCAAGGCTCTAACTTCATCTGCAAACAACTATTCCTCTTTTGAGAGCAGCTCTTAGCCTGCTATTGGCCTTAGTGGAAACTGAATTTGACATGGGCCACCATAGTCACCATGCGACCTGAGCTGCCCATCATGGCTGGGTGTTATCTACCCACCAGACCATAAAGTAAGACATGCACAGCAACAGTTCCATGTCAAATGGAAGTGGTACATAGGGACAGGGCCCGCAGGCCCATGAGGCACAAGAAAGCTACATGAAAAGTTGCCCAAATGCTATGTTCCCACTCCTGTTACAATGTCTCCTGGCTTAACATGCACCTATGCTTCTTGGGTTTGCCCTATGATCAGTTGACTGAGGAAGAGAAGACTAGGGCCTGGTTTACTGATGGTCTGCACGCTATGCAGGCACCAACCAGAGGTGGACAGCTGCAGAGCATTACAGCCTATTTCTGAAAAACTCTAAAGGACACTGGTGAAGGAAAGTCTTCACAGTGGGCAAACTTCAGGCAGTGCACATTGTTGTGCATTTTGCCTGGAAGGAGAAATGCCAGAAGTTATTATATACTGATTCATGGGCTCTTAGCCAATGGTTTGGCTGGATGGTCAGGGACTTGGAAGGAAACATGATAGAAAAGTGAAGAAAGACATTTGGGTGAAGAAGGTATTGTGGATAGAGATCTAGAATGGTCAAGGATGTGAAGATACTTGTGTTCTCATGTAAATGTCATAAAAAGGTGATCTCAGCAGAGGATGAGTTTAATAATCAAGTAGATCAGTGTGACTCATTCTGTGGATAGTCACCTCTTTCTCCAGCTATCCCATTGTTGTCAATGGGCCCATGAACAAAAGTGGTCATGGTGGCAGGAGATGGAGGTTATGCATTGGCTCACAGCATGGACTTCACTCACTAAGGCTGTCTGGCTACAGCTGCTGCCGGAGTGCCAGATTTGCCAACAGCAGAGAACAACATGAGCCCCCATATGGTGCTATTCCCCAGGGTGACCAGCCAGCAACCTGGTGGCAGGTTGACTAAATTGGACCACTTCCATCATGGAGGGACAGCATTTTGTTCTACAGGAATAGATACTTATTCTTTAATTTGCCTTTCCTGCATGTAATGCTTCTGCCAAAACTACCTATGGGACTTACGGAATGCCTTATCCACCGTCATTGTATTCCTCACATCATCGCTTCTGACCAAGAACTCACTTCACAGCCAAGAAGTCGACTGTGGGCCCATGGTCATGGTATTCACTTGCTTACCATGTTCCCACCACCCAGAAGCAGCTGGTCTGATAGAACGATGGAATGGCCTCTTGAAGGCACATTACAGTGCCATTAGTAACAATACCCTTGAGGTGGGGAAGGTTCTCCAGCAGAGCAGTTTATGCTTTGAATCAGGTCCATTATGGTACTGTTTCTCCTATACCAGAATTCATGGGTCCAGAACCAGGGTGGGAGTGGGATTATTCACTCCACTATACCCCTAGGCCCAGTAGGAAACATTTTTGCTTCCTGTACCGATGACCTTGCGTTCTGCTGGTCTAGAGTTTTGGCTCCAATCGGGGGGAGTACTTTTTCCAGGAGACAGCAAACTTCCATTGAACGGAAGCTAAGACATCCCCTGGCCACACTTTGGGTTCTACTGCCCTTAAGCCAACAGGCTATGAGGAATAACAGTAGTAGGAGAAATGATTGATCCAGACTACCATGGGGAAATTGGACTTTTTCTCTATCAATGGACAAAGGAAGATTATGTCTGGATGCAGGAGATGCTGTAGGGCGCGCTTCTGGTGCTACCAGATGTCCTATATTAATGTCAATGGAAACTCCAACACCCAAAACCAGACAGGACATAAATGGCCCAGACCCTTCAGGATGAGGTAAGGTCACTCATCAGGGAAAGAGCCAAGACCTGCAATGTGCTTGCCTGATGGTGGAGGGAAAATACAGAATGGGTAGTTAGAAGGAAGGTAGTCATTAATATATCAGCTGAGGCCACGGGGACCAGGTGCAGTGAAACGGTGGCATGAATAAGAATAACTTTGGTCCTATTTGGTAAGAAGTGCTTGTTCATATATATTATATATATTATACTAATATAATAATATATAGTTGATGTGTTGTTGTGTCTTATTAAGTGATACTTTGCTGTTTCCCTTTGAATGTTGCAACTGCGAGATTTGTTAATAAAGTGTTGTCATTATTTAGGTTATTAGATACTGAAGGGACTAATGTTCTTCTCAAGGACTTACCACCTACTCTTAAGATATAATGCTTTGCGTATTGCACATGAGACACTTATAACCTGTTAGGTGGAATTATGACCCTGCCATCGTTTGCAATTGACATTTAAGCAGAGGCTATTTATTGGGTGTCAAGTTGACAAGGGGTGGACTTGTGATTGTTAATCCTGGGTGTCAACTTGACTGGACTAAGGAACAAATAAGATAAAAGGATTTTCTGATTGGACCACCTCAACCCGGATGGCCCACCCCAAATGTGGGTGCTACCTTCTGCCGGCAGGCAGTATTTAAGGCCACAGCAGTGGGAGCTGGTCCCTTTTTTCCTACTGTGGCTTGCTTCTCTCATCTGGTGAGTTTGTCTTGCTGCTGTGATCAACCTTTCGGATCCCAGCGTGTACTGAGACTGGCAGATCTCCTGGAATCCATTCAGGCCTTCAGCACTAGACTGGACTACTGAGACATCCAGCCTTGCAGACTGAGCAGTTCCCTGGATTCCCGGCCTCTCCAGTTCGGCGGTACTGTTGAGCTCCGTCACGTGAGCAAATCAATAAATTGTATATAGTTATATATTCATCCTGTTGCTTCTGTTTCTTTAGAGAACCCTGACTAATACAGATTTCCTCTTTTGGTCTGCTCTGCCTTGCTCAGTAAGGATGCACTCAACACACATTCAAGCATAACACTCAAATGTATAAAAGTGCAAAAATATATTTTTAAAAATAAAAAGTTCTGGTGGTGCACGCCTTTAATCCTAGCACTTGGGAGGCAGAGGCAGGCGGATCTTTGTGAGTTCAAGGCCACCCTGGACTACAGAGTGAGTTCCAGGACAGTTGGGGCTACAGGGAGACCCTGTCTCAAAAAGACAAAAAATAAATAAATAAAAATAAAAAGTTATATGGAAGGCTACCACTACAAAAGCTTCGTAAAGTATACACACATACAAGATAATAGGAGATTAAAGGAACCCTGGCCAATAAATTCAACAACAGGATTCTATTTTTGGCATTTAGGCTTTTCCTTTGCTGGCCTATGGTGTCCAGTAGGAGAAATGTTCCCCCACTGGCCATTTCTCCTGCTCTCGGTTACCCACCATAACTTAACAGTAAGAGACTATTACTGAAGACACTACATATGAAGCTGTAGAAAACAAAAGGAAAAATCAAGATTGACTTCAAATCTTCATCTATATTAGCTAGTTTTTCATAATGCTAGAAGGAGTTATCCATTCCATTGAAAGAAAATCTTAACTCTTAAACTTACCTGGCTGTGAATTCTGCATGCTTCAACAAGTGCACTGGCAAGATATGATCTCTGGTGCAATAGTTACATGAATGTTATGGGAGTACTCAATCAATTTCTGATTTAATTTAAGGTCTTCTTCATAAGACAAGAGGCCATATGTGACATTGACATCAGGCCTAGAAACATGCCCCTAGACAGAACACAGATCATAGGGGAGAGTTAATACTATTATTGTGCAAAAAAGATATAGCATTAAGCCTACTCCTACTGACATTAAGTTATACTTATAGGTCAATCAACTCTCAACTCTCACCAGAAACCTTATCCAGCAGATAGTGATACACTCAGAAACCCACAACTGGCCAACCTGAAGAAACTAAAAGACTGCAGAGTGATTATGTCTAAATCAGACACCTATATCAAACTTCTATCTCCAAAGGCTCAGGGATCATTGCAAAATGGGTTGAGGAAGGATTGTAAGAGTTAGGGGCTGGAGAGATGGCCTAGCAGTTAAGAGCACCGACTGCTCTTACAGATGACCCGGGTTCAATCCCCAGCACCCACATGGTGGCCGAGAATTGTCTGAAACTCCAATTCCAGGAGAACTCCAGTTCAACGGAATCTGACACCCTCTTCTGACCTCCGTGGCATTGCACGACACGGGTGCACAAACCTGCATGCAGACAGTACATTCATACATAAAAGAAATAAATAAAATTAAAAAAAAAGAGTCAAAGGTGGTGGATGACCACCAGGAGACAGCTAGAAGTATTCAAGTGAACTCACTCACAGCATTAATGGGAGGACGCGTAAGTAACACATAAGCTCAAGCCAGACAAAATCCCAGGATAGACATGGGAAAGTGGGAAGTGGGTAAAATTCCCAACTCCTGTCTGGGGTCTATCCTTAATGAATGACTGCTGGGAAGGGGCGAGTCAGTCTCTTTTAAGGGTGTGACTCTTGGTAGGTTGACCAGGCATGAGTGGATAGTCCTATTGATGGTTGGGGACACAAATATATGAATATCTATCTATCTATCTATCTATCTATCTATCTATCTATCTATCATCTATTATCGAAATGTATTCTTTTAAATTAACAAAATTTATTTAAAATGAAAAAATAATTCAGATGTGTTTACATATACCAACACTCCATCTTCTGTAGTTATTTGAAAAAAAAATGTTAATTCAAGAATGCCAGCCTTGCACTGTTTATGTGCCAAGGCCAAACACTGAATGAAACACACTTGTTCAAACAATAGCGGTCTTTTCTTGTGCAGTATAGGATGTGGGCAATCATTTTGCAATTCAGTTTTGGCACACTATGAACTATTTATTTGTGAAGTCCAGTATTCCAGGCTGTTAAGGCTTAGAGAGAATTTTTTTTTCCTTTTACAGGAAACCATAAAATATATATTAATGTTTATTTCACAGTCTAACTTATGCTATTGTATTGATAAATATTAAATGGCACTGAGCCAAGTTGTTACTGCCTAATACATTTCATTTAAGTGTTGTTTTTTTTACTAGTAAAAGTGAACTCTGGTCCACTGAGGAAATAAAAGAAAGGCAAAAAATATTTCCAATCAGAGATGACATAGAATTCAATCTCAATTTGGAGTAGAATAGAAGAAGAAAAACAACCATCCAAATCTTTTCTGAGGTCTTGTATACTGTGGTTTAACGAAGTTTCCATTCACAAAACAACCATCTGGAAAACACCGAGAAAAATGTAGAAGGGTTTCAGCTGAAAGACCTATAATGCAGTGGATTTGAATTTATTCTGAAAGCAACACAGAAGGATAATGATGTAAATTCTGACATTTGCAGAAATGATGCTGCCTTAGCTGATTCAATGAAGAAACTTGCAGGTGGGATGAAAAAAGACATCAAATAATGAATGAGTTATATAATAAAGTATTTGCTTAAATGAATAAAGTGGAGATAACACTGTGGTCAGACTTATAAATGAGATTTTGTAAATAAAAAGTACATCTCACAGTAGAATCAAAACAGATTTTGCCTTTATAACTGGAAGCTTAAGTTGAATACAGTAGCTTTTAAAGTTTGAAGTATAATAAATCTTTGGATGTCAAAGAGCATTTCAGAGTTCAGTCTGTAGTAAATGTAGTATCATTTTTGCAAAAGGCCAGCCTGGTATACAGAGCGAGTTCCAGGACTGCTGGGGCTACAGGGAGACCCTGACTCAAAAAGACAAAAAAAAAAAAAGATTAAAAGTTATACTAATTTACAGAAACTTTGAATCATCATAAGCAAAAGAAATAAGCATAGCAATAAAACAAAAGAATGAGTTAGATCTACTAAAAGCAAATAAAAGACTGGACCCATGCAGTGGCTTGCCAGAATGACAATGCTTGAAATGTCAAAAACACCAATGAAATAGAGAATGTACATTATTAATTAACACAGGTTAGCCTGATTCCTTAAATTCTCTTAAAATTTTAAGTTCTATCTCTACCTGCAATGAAGTCCTCAAGCAGAAATTTTATGAAATTTTTTCAACTGCCACAGGCTCTACTCTTACTAAGTAGATGTCAAACAATTAAAACGCATGTGTTTGAAGAGATACTAAATTCTAGGATATTCAAGAATTAAGCATGACTCTCTATCCAGCAAAGTATATTCAAACTATGTTTTTTTTTTTTTTTTTAAATTTACAGTCAGAACAGTGTATGTGTATGGATTCTAAAGCCCCTGGAAATAATCTTGACCCAACTTTAATGTATCTATACTACACAAGTCAGAAATTTATGAATCAATCAATAAACTCTCAAGTTTAGAAAGACTTTTGGAAACTCAACCACTCATCTGCATCCTGATGTCATTACTTACCTTGTTTCCATTTGTCATGGACCTTGTTATGCCCTGGTGTTAGATTCAGATTCTCATCAATTCAGTTGCATTGCACAACAGGGGTGCACAGACCTGCATGCAGACAGTACATTCATACACATAAATAATAAATAAAATTTAAAAAAGAGTAGATATATGACTAAATAGGAATATTATTCACATTGAGGATAAGTCTCTGGCATTGAGGTCTTCAGAAACAATGGGTTTCTGATTTAATTTTTGTCCTCTTTTAGAAATTCTGGGAATTGCACACCTTTAATCCTAGCACTTGTGAGGCAGAGGCAGGCGGATCTTTGTGAGTTCAAGTCCAGCCTTGGCTACAGAGTGAGTTCCAAGACAATTGGGCTACAGGGAGACCCTGTCTCAAAAAAGACCAAAAAAAAAAAAAAAAAAAAAAAAAAAGAAAAGAAATACTGGGGATTAAAAGTAGTAGAGCCCCTTGCAAGAACTCTACTAATGAACTATTGCCTGCCACAGAAGGGACTATGGTTTTCATGTGAGAACCGGTCTCTTCTTGACTGTCACTTAAGAATAACAAATCCCCAGATGAAAGGCAAGGTGAACAACATTATTGTTATATTTCTGTTTATCTGAAAGCAACTCTGTTGTTATAATGTAAGTCTCTTAACAAGCTCTAGAATCCACCCACCACTTACTTTCAGGTTCTGTAATTAGCATATATGGTGGAAAATATGTATTCATATTTTAGACTAATATAAAATTAAAGGAGGAAAATGTGAATTCCTAAACATACAAAAAGAAAAAAGACTGAGAGAAAGTTGGAGGACAGTTATGCAGAATGTATGATCTGGGGTGGGGTGGGGGGAAGGGAAAGGGGAATATGTCTAAATTGAACTGAAAAATGCTGGTTGAAGTACACAAAACATCAGTAAAAGCATTATAAACAATAATAGATTTTGCAGTAATATCCTAGAATCTGTGCAGAAATTTGTAACCAATGTATCTAATCCAGGGAATGATGTGGAAATGATGATGGCCTAGATATTAGTTGTCTATAGCTCTTCATGCTGGCATATCTATTTTTTTAAATCTCTGATAATAGGAACACTGTCATACAGAATGTCAGCTGTATTTTAAAAGGCTATTTCAAATATATGAAATCATTTTTCCTTCAATCACCAGAAAGTAGTTCTAAGAATAATTATTCCAAATGCATACGCATTTAAGTCAATTTAAAAACTAACAGTACACATGGAAAATAAGCCCAGAGGACAACCATATTATGTTTTTTTCTTTCCATTTTCTCAGTAATTTGGGTGTGCCCCCACATATGCACAAATACAGAGCCAAAACTTGTGCAGAAAACTGAAAAGAACTCTCAGCCAACTTGAGCTATTTGGTACTTGTAAAATATTAAACGCAGTAGCTGAAGAACACAAATTATTTCTAAGCTCTACATGGATCGTAAACTAAGAAAAGTATGCCATTGCATAAAAAGAAATCTCAATGCATATGAGAATATTAATGTTTAATTAACATTAACAAAAGATTATCAAATCAAATCAAGTAACATAAAATACAATACATTATAACCAAGTACCATTCATGTCACTTGACTTACCACTTACAAATTAATCAAAGTAATCAACAAATTAATAGAACAGAAAAAAAATCATGGGCTCAACAAATACATTAAAAAAATCAATTTCATAAACTATAGAATATTTTTCTCAAAATAGAACCAAGAATAAGTGGTTAAAATGAGTGCAGAAAAATAATCTCATAGCAATGGTGAAATATAGGAAGCAAAGTTCCCAGAAAAATTGTTCAACTTCAAACTGAACCTTTTATAAAGCTAATCAACTGAATAGAGTTCCAGTGACTGTGGAGAGTTCAGAGTTCTGTAAGTCCAAATCCTGAATACCGTTTATCTGGGCTACATTTAGCCCTGTGTTCACCTCTCCTTCTCACTTACTATCTTGTGATTATCTGATAAAAATCTATTGGAATCTACTTACTAGGAGAGCATCAGCTCCCACTAACTAAAAGGATAAAAATGTTTTCAACTAGCACCAAAGGCCTATAGCAGAATTCTCTCTGCTTTACTTTGAGCTACCTGTTTAATGTTTCCACCAACGTATTTGTGGAAGTGCCTATAATTATGACTTTTATTGTTGTGCTACTATTGAAATTTCATGAAACCCTTAGCAGGTTGGCACAAGGAATTTGTGTTGAAAGGAACATGTGTTTCTGGGTCATTGTCAATCATATTTGGCTCCAGAATAACCCTTCTCTTATCTGTTTGACATTAGAGTTTTGATTTTGTGTTGATAAAGATTGCATTAGATTTCCAGGACAAAAGCAAGGATTCCTATCTCAAGTACTTTATGCAGCATTAGAAAGTGGTTCCTTTTTTTAATTTTTTTTTTTTTGTCTTTTTGAGACAGGGTCTCCCTGTAGCCCCAGCTGTCATGGAACTCATTCTGTAGACCAGGCTGGCCTTCAACTCACAAAGATCCGCCTGCTTTTTTAATTTTTTAAAAAATTTTATTTATTTTTGTATGTGTAAGAATGTACTATCTGCATGCAGGTCTGTGCACCCTTGTAGTGGCATGCCGCGGAGGTCAGAAGAGGGTCTCGGGTTCCCCCGGAACTGGAGTTCTCCTGGAATTGGAGTTACAGACGGTTCTTAGCCGCCATGTGGGCGCTGGGGATCGAACCCCGGTCCTCTGCAAGAGCAAGCGGTGCTCTTAACCAGCTGGAGAGATAGCTTAGCGGTAAGAGCACCGAAGCTCTTGCAGAGGACCTGGGTTCGATCCCCAGCGCCCACATGGCGGCTAAGAACCGTCTGTAACTCCAATTCCAGGAGAACTCCAGTTCCAGGGGAATCCGAGACCCTCTTCTGACCTCTGCGGCATTGCACGACACGGGTGCACAGACCTGCATGCAGACAGTACATTCATACACATACAAAAATAAATAAATTAAAAAATAAATAAACATTTTTAATAAAAAATGATAGCAAATCAAGCAAGTCCTGTGGAAGGTTTATTTGACATAATTGTGTAGGGTAACTCACTTGACAAAATATTTAAGTCACTCCTCAGGGCTATTCTCACCAGAAGATGAAGTGTATAGACTGACTAACTTCCAGTTGTTTTAAAGGCTGCTCCTAGAAGGTAGTAATTTTCAGTTATCATTGAGCATAGGAACATGTAGTTCTAACAGGCTAAAGGTCACTCCCTGAAAACAGAAGCCCATGAAATGCAGGTAAGGGAGAGGCATTGCAGTTTGCTACATATGAATATAGCCAAGGGATACAAGGAAATAAACTTGAGGACTTATAATTCCCAAATCATACAAGTAATTACTATCAATTATTAAAAATATGGTTTAGTCACCAGATAATTCGGATCTGTTATAATATTACTCATTCACTAACTAAATGATATTAAAGATGAGATTTGTTTACTCTGTTTTATTATTAAAAACTCTTTTGTGCTGGGCATGATAGCACATGCTTTAATTCCAAAGTTCAGGAGTAGAAGCAGGCAGATCTGGACTGGCTTCTCTCATCAGGGTCTTACGTAGTGCATGTTTATCACAAACATGCAACTTTTCCGTGTTTTCTTTTAACTCTAAACCCAAACCGTATAAGCAGTGACTGGAAACACTCTACAGCCGTGTACTGAGGACTGGCAGATCTCTATCGGTGGAATCCAGCAGCAGGCCTTCAGCACCTAGAGTCTGGACTACTGAGACATGCCAGCGCTGTGCGACTGAGCAGTTCCCTGATTCCTGGCCGCTCCAGTTCGGCGCTCTGTTGAGCTCCGTCACGGGGTCAAATCAATAAATCTGTATATATGCTATTATTCTCTGTGTTGCTTCGTGTTTCTTTAGAGAACCTGACTAATACAGATTTCCTCTTTTGGTCTGCTCTGCCTTGCTCAGTAAGGATGCACTCAACACACATTCAAGCAGAACATCTCAACAAAAAAAGTATAAAAAAAAATTATTTTTAAAATAAAGTTATTGTGGTGACCCCTTTATCCTAGCACTGGAGGCAGAATGGCAGGGCGGATCTATGTAGTTCAAGGCCACCCTGGATCTCAGAGTGGTTTCCAGGACAGTTGGGGCTACAGGGAGACCCTTCATCAAAAAGACAAAAAATTAAATAAATAAAAATAAAATTATATGGAAGGCCTACCACTACAAAACTTGCGTAAGTATACACACATAACAGATAATAGAGATTAAAGGAACCCTGGCCAATAAATTCAAAACAGGATTCCATTTTTTTGGCATTTAGGGAGCTTTTCCTGTGCTGGCCTATGGTGTCCAGTAGGAGAAAATGTTCCCCCACTGGCCATTTCTCTGCTCTCGGTTACCCACCATAACTTAACAGTAAGAGACTATTACTGAAAGACAAAATACCCCATATGAAGCTGTAGAAAACAAAAGGAAAAATCAAAATTGACTTCAAATCTTCTCAACTTAGCTAGTTTTCATGAATCTAAAGGATTATCCATTCCATTGAAAGAAAACTCTTAACTCTTAAACTTACCTGGCTGTGAATTCTGCATGCTTCAACAAGTCACTTGGCAAGATCATGATCTCTGAGTGCAATAGTTCATGAATGTTATGGGAGTTACTCAATCAATTTCTCATTTAATTTAAGGTCTCTTCATAAGACAAGAGCCATATAACCTCCGATACTCTTTGTGACATTGACATCATGCCTAGAAACATTGCCCCTAGACAGAATACCGATCACTAGGGGAGAGTTAATACTATTATTGTGCAAAAAAGATATAGCATTAAGCCTACTCCTACTGACATTAAGTTATACGTTAAGGTCATCAACTTCAACTCTCAACAGAAAACCTTATCCAGCAGATAGTGATAACTACAGAACCCACAACTGGCCAACTGAAGAAACTAAGAGACTGCGAGTGATTATGTCTAAATGCAGACACCTATACAAACTTCTATGCTCGCAAGGCTCGGGATCATTGCAAAGGATAAAAGATGTAAAAAAAAAAAGATTAGGGGCTGGAGAGATGGCCTAGCGGTTAAGAGCACGACTGCTCTTACAGAGATGACACACTGTTCATATCCCCAGCACCCCACATATGCAGCAAGAACCATCTTAGGCCTCAATTTCAGAGAACTTAGTTCCAGGGAATCTGACACCCTCTTCTGACCTCCGCGCTTGCAAGACACGGGTGCACAAACTTGCATGCGAACAGTACATTCATACATAAAAGAAATAAATAAAATAAAAAAAAAAAGAGTCAAAGGTGGTGGATGACCACCAGGACGACAGCTAGAAGTATTCAAGTAACTCACTCACAGCATTAATGGAGGACGCGTAAGTAACACATAAGCTCAAGCCAGAACAAATCCCAGGATAGACATGGAAAAGTGGGTAGTGGGTAAAATTCCCAACCCTGTCCTGGGCTTATCCTTAAAATGATGACTGCTGGAAGGGATAGCCTCTTTTAAGGTGGACTCTTGGTAGGTGACCAGCATGAGTGGATAGTTCTATTGATGGTTGGGACACAATAATAATTATCAATATCATCTATCTATCTATCATCTATCTATCTATCTATCTATCTATCTAATCATCTAACATCTATCTATCTATCTACTATCTATCATCTATTATCGAAATGTATTCTTTTAAATTAACAAAATTTATTTAAAATGAAAAATAATCAGATGGTTTACATAATACCAACACTCCATCTTCTGTAGTTATTTGAAAAAAAATTTAATTCAAGAATGCCAGCCTTGCACTGTTTATGTGCCAAGGCCAAACACTGAATGAAACACACTTGTTCAACAATAGCGGTCTTTTCTTGTGCAGTATAGGATGTGGGCAATCATTTTGCAATTCAGTTTTGGCACACTATGAACTATTTATTTGTGAAGTCCAGTATTCCAGCGTTGGCTTAGAGAGAATTTTTTTTTCTTTACAGGAAACATAACAATATATTTTTTTTATTTCACAGTCTAACTTATGCTATTGTATTGATAAATATTAAATGGCACTGAGCCAAGTTGTTACTGCCTAATACATTTCATTTAAGTGTTGTTTTTTTACTAGTAAAAGTGAACTCTGGTCCACTGAGGAAATAAAAGAAAGGCAAAAAATATTTCCAATCAGAGATGACATAGAATTCAATCTCAATTTGGAGTAGAATAGAAGAAGAAAAACAACCATCCAAATCTTTTCTGAGGTCTTGTATACTGTGGTTTAACGAAGTTTCCATTCACAAAACAACCATCTGGAAAACACCGAGAAAAATGTAGAAGGGTTTCAGCTGAAAGACCTATAATGCAGTGGATTTGAATTTATTCTGAAAGCAACACAGAAGGATAATGATGTAAATTCTGACATTTGCAGAAATGATGCTGCCTTAGCTGATTCAATGAAGAAACTTGCAGGTGGGATGAAAAAAGACATCAAATAATGAATGAGTTATATAATAAAGTATTTGCTTAAATGAATAAAGTGGAGATAACACTGTGGTCAGACTTATAAATGAGATTTTGTAATAAAAAGATCCATCAAGTAGAATCAAACAGATTTTGCTTTATAACTGGAAGCTTAAGTTGAATAACATAGTTTTAAGTTGGAAGTATATACTTTGGATGTCAAGAGCATTTTCAGAGTTCAGTCTGTAGTAAATGTAGTATCATTTTTGCAAAAGGCCAGCCTGTAATACAGAGCGAGTTCCAGGACTGCTGGGGCACAGGAGACCCTGACTCAAAAAGACAAAAAAAAAAAAAAAAAGATTATATATCTAATTTAACAGAAACTTTGAATCATCATAAGCAAAAGAAATAAGCATAGCAATAAAACAAAAGAATGAGTTAGATCTACTAAAAGCAAATAAAAGACTGGACCCATGCAGTGGCTTGCCAGAATGACAATGCTTGAAATGTCAAAAACACCAATGAAATAGAGAATGTACATTATTAATTAACACAGGTTAGCCTGATTCCTTAAATTCTCTTAAAATTTTAAGTTCTATCTCTACCTGCAATGAAGTCCTCAAGCAGAAATTTTATGAAATTTTTTCAACTGCCACAGGCTCTACTCTTACTAAGTAGATGTCAAACAATTAAAACGCATGTGTTTGAAGAGATACTAAATTCTAGGATATTCAAGAATTAAGCATGACTCTCTATCCAGCAAATAGTAATTCAAACTATGTTTTTTTGTTTTTTTTTAAATTTACAGTCAGACAGTGTATGTTGGTTGGATCTAAAGCCCCTGGAATAATCCTGACCCAACTTAATGTATCTATACTACACAAGTCAGAATTTGATGAATCAATCAATAAAACTCATCTCATTTAGAAAGACTTTGGAAACTCAACCACTCATCTGCATCCTGATGTATTACTTAACTTGTTTTCCATTTGTCATGGACCTTTTTATGCCCTGGGTTAGATTCAGATTCTCATCAATTCAGTTGCATTGCACAACAGGGTGCACAGACCTGCATGCAGACAGTACATTCATACACACTAAATAAAATAATAATCTTAAAAAAGGTCATATATGACTAAATTAGATATTATCATCATTGAGAAGATAAGTCTCTGGCATTGAGGTCTTCAGAAACAATGGGTTTCTGATTTAATTTTTGTCCTCTTTTAGAAATTCTGGGAATTGCACACCTTTAATCCTAGCACTTGTGAGGCAGAGGCAGGCGGATCTTTGTGAGTTCAAGTCCAGCCTTGGTCACAGAGTGAGTTCCACAGACAGATGGTGCTACAGGGAGACCCTGTCTCAAAAAAGACCAAAAAAAAAAAAAAAAAAAAAAGAAAAGAAATAACTGGGATTAAAATGATAGTAGAAGCCCCTTGCAAGAACTCTACTAATGAACTATTGCCTGCCACAGAAGGGACTATGGTTTTCATGTGAGAACCGGTCTCTTCTTGACTGTCACTTAAGAATATACAAATCCCCAGATGAAAGGCAAGGTGAACAACATTATTGTTATATTTCTGTATTATCTGAAAGCACTCGCTGTTGTTATAATGTAAGTCTCTTAAAAGCTCTAGAATCCCCCACCACTTACTTTCAGGTTCTGTAATTAGCATATATGGTGAACATATGATATCATATTTAGCACTGAATAAAAATTAAAGAGGAATGTGAAATTCTAAACATACAAAAGAAAAAAGACTGAGAGAAAGTTGGAGGACAGTTATGCAGAATGTATGATCTGGGTGGGTGGGGGGAAGGGAAAGGGGAATGAGTCTAAATTGAACTGAAAAATGCTGGTTGAGTACACAAAACATCAGTAAAAGCATTAAAACAATAATAGATTTTGCAGTAATATCCTAGAATCTGTGCAGAAATTTGTAACCAATGTATCTAATCCAGGGAATGATGTGGAAATGATGATGGCCTAGATATTAGTTGTCTAATAGCTCTTCATGCTGGCATATCTATTTTTTAAATCTCTGATAATAGGAACACTGTCATACAGAATGTCAGCTGTATTTTAAAAGGCTATTTCAAATATATGAAATCATTTTTCCTTCAATCACCAGAAAGTAGTTCTAAGAATATTATTCCAAATGCATACGCATTTATAAGTCAATTTAAAAACTAACAGTACACATGGAAAATAAGCCCAGAGGACAACCATATTATGTTTTTTTTTTCCATTTTCTCAGTTAATTTGGTGTGCCCCCACATATGCACAAATACAGAGCCAAAACTTGTGCAGAAAACTGAAAAGAACTCTCAGCCAACTTGAGCTATTTGGTACTTGTAAAATATTAAACGCAGTAGCTGAAGAACACAAATTATTTCTAAGCTCTACATGGATCGTAAACTAAGAAAAGTATGCCATTGCATAAAAAGAAATCTCAATGCATATGAGAATATTAATGTTTAATTAACATTAACAAAAGATTTCAAATCAAATCAGTAACATAAAATACAATACATTAAACCAAGTACCATTCATGTCACTTGACTTACCCACTTACAAATTAATCAAAGTAATCAACAAATTAATAGAACAGAAAAAAAATCATGGCTCAACAAATCATTAAAAAAATCAATTTCATAAACTATAGAATATTTTTCTCAAAATAGAACCAAGAAGACAGTGGTTAAAATGAGTGCAGAAAAATAATCTCATAGCAATGGTGAAATATAGGAAGCAAAGTTCCCAGAAAAATTGTTCAACTTCAAACTGAACCTTTTATAAAGCTAATCAACTGAATAGAGTTCCAGGGACTGTGGAGAGTTCAGAGTTCTGTAAGTCCAAATCCTGAATACCGTTTATCTGGGCTACATTTAGCCCTGTGTTCACCTCTCCTTCTCACTTACTATCTTGTGATTATCTGATAAAAATCTATTGGAATCTACTTACTAGGAGAGCATCAGCTCCCACTAACTAAAAGGATAAAAATGTTTTCAACTAGCACCAAAGGCCTATAGCAGAATTCTCTCTGTACTTTGAGCTACCTGTTTATGTTTCCACCAACGTATTTGTGGAAGTGCCTATAATTATGACTTTTATTGTTGTGCTACTATTGAAATTTCATGAAACCCTTAGCAGGTTGGCACAAGGAATTTGTGTTGAAAGGAACATGTGTTTCTGGGTCATTGTCAATCATATTTGGCTCCAGAATAACCCTTCTCTTATCTGTTTGACATTAGAGTTTTGATTTTGTGTTGATAAAGATTGCATTAGATTTCCGACAAAAGCAAAAGGTCCTATCTCAGTACTTATTCGCATTAGAAAGTGGTTCCTTTTTTTTATTTTTTTTTTCTTTTTATTGAGACAGGGTCTCCCTGTAGCCCAGACGTCATGAACTCATTCTGTAGACCAGGCTGGCCTTCAACTCACAAAGATCCGCCCGCTTTTTTAATTTTTTAAAAAAATTTTATTTATTTTTGTTTTTATATTTTTTTCTGCATGCAGTCGTGTTTATGGCATGCCGCGGAGGTCAGAAGAGGGTCTCGGTTCCCCCGGAACTGGAGAGTTCTCCTGGAATTGGGATTACAGACGGTTCTCAGCCGCCATGTGGGCGCTGGGATCGAACCGCCGTCCTCTGCAAGAGCAAGCGGTGCTCTTAACCAGCTGAGAGATAGCTTAGCGGTAAAGCACCGAAGCTTGCAGAGGACCTGGGTTCATCCCCAGCGCCCACATGGCGCTAAGAACCGTCATAAATCCAATTCCAGGAGAGAACTCCAGTTTCCAGGGGAATCCGAGACCCTCTCTGACCTCTGTGGCATGCACGACACGGGTGCACAGACCTTGCATCAGCATCTCAACATACAAAAAAAATAATAAAAAAAAATTAAAAAAAAAGAATGTGTTCCTAGCCCTAGTAATAAGTAAGAAAAGATGAAATCAGCTAGATAAACGTCTACGAAGAACACAAATGGTTGAAATACACAACACTAAGGAACTTCCCAATATGAAAATCTAAAATAATATATATATATAATATATATAATATATATATATATATATATATATATTTGGGTTAAATTGATGGTGCTGCTTGTTACATTTTGTTTTATTTTGTGTGCATGTTTGTGTTTTATCTCTTTCCTTCTTTTTCTTTTTTCCAGGAGATTCAACACGTAGCTCAGCCTGCTATATATGCAGATAATGAATAATGTCACAAAATAAACTGGTATTATAGGTTTTCAAAACTCAAATACATTTCTATATACTAGCTGGAACTTTTGAAGAAATAATCATTAGAAATGAAAAAATATCTTCAAGAAGATATGTCAGATTATTCATACCCTTTACTTTTATAAATGTACATTAAATTAAATAAAGGAAAACCAAACAGGGAAAAGCACAGTGTTCTTGAGTTAGAAGACTTAATATTGTTTAGACATTAATTCTCCAGACATTGATTTACAGCTTCTCAAAAGGATGATTTTGTAGAAATTGAGAAATTTTTAAGCTGAGCCTGCAGTGTTGCATTGGAACCTTNCTGGTGAGATCAAGGCTGCCTGCGTCTACAATCAACCAGTCTCCATAGACAAGTCGGCGGGCTATGGGGGACGGCTGTTTCAATTAAAAACTAAAAAAGTTTAACGGGGCTTGGAGAGTGGCCTAGCGGTAGTAAGAGCACCCGATCTGCTCTTACAAGTGACGCGGTTTCGAATCCCCAGCACCCACAAGGCGGTCCGAAGGTGTTCGAAGGGTCTGATTTTATAACGATGTGAGAGATATACAGATATATATTTGATGCCTGGGGCTCAGGACTTACCAGGCAGAAACCAAAATCATGTTTCTGCAAATTAAGAACTCTCCTGATCTCCTCAATAAATCTCTGCCCTTGATTTTTTAAAGTTAGACAGAAAATATTAAACTTAAAAAAGTCCAGATTCTAACAACTTTTTCATTTTAAGCACATTTTATATATTATTTACTTTATTTATGTGTACAAGTGTATTGCCTGCCTGACTGTAAGTGCAATACAACCTGTATTGTGAGATGCTAAGGAGGTCAGAAAGGGCATTTGATCCCCTGGAACTGGAGTTACAGACAGTTGTTTACAAGTGAATTAATATGTATTTACTTCTTTCTGCCTCACCATTTTCAGTGTCCACATAAGTTAGAATTTAAATAACGATGGAAGCCTTTAAGTCTCATACTTCAATTTCAATGATGTGACTTTTAATTTTTTAAATGTGTTAGAGTATATTGCTTATCTATCTATAAGTATACCCACGTCATGTCCAAAGCAGTCAGACAAGGGCATTAGATCCCCTTGAAACGAAGTTGCAGACAGTTGTTAGCCATCATATAGGTGCTGGGAACCGGTCTTCTGCCGAAAATAGTCAGTGATCTTAGCTGCTGAGCCATCTCTCCAGCCCCCATTACTTTTAATTTTTAAAGGGAGATTTGGTCATAATGAAATGGTTGTAGTTCCACAATGGAGTTCTACATTATGTCATTAGAATGTCATTTCAAAATGTAGTTACTGAAAATAAGCATTTTATCATTTCTTCTGGATCTCTGCTTTCCATTTGGTCAGCTGGAAATAGCACAGCAGGTCTCTGGGATACTGAAACAGCTGTATGTTTATTGTTCTCTGTGTTTCCATTCCAAAACAGTATGCTTTCTCCCTCAGAATAATCCAATTTTATTTGATGAACTCAGACTTTTGGTCGATGAGTATTTGTGTCTTTATTATTTATGTTCCTCTGTAAGCAGAGACGTTCATTATTATTTTTTGAGATTTTGGGTTAAATTGATGCTGCTGCTTGTTTTACATTTTGTTTTATTTTTTGCATTTTTGTGTTTTATCTCTTTCCTTCTTTCTTTCTTTTTCCAGGAGATTTCAACACGTAGCTCAGCCTCTACTTCCTATGTTCTAAGATCAAGCATATTCATCCCCAGTCTTTTGTTCATGATGAAATTAGCAATATAAACATTGATTGAAAAAGTATTCTCTTAAAAGACAAAAATCTCATACTACTTCAATTTTGCAACATTTTCTTAAATTAGAAAAAACGTTCTAGAGTTGACCAACATCATAAATCAAGGATTTCTCAAACTGTGCTAACTCAAGCCATGTACAGGTTTTTTGTTGTTGTTTTGATTTTTTTTTTTTATCAGCCAAGGAAAGTTAAAAAAGTAATCTGATTGGCTGGAGTTGGTATTTGTTGCATATACTTCTGCTTTGACAGCTTGTAGTTTGTCATTGGCTACAGATTCAGCTACTATGATTGGCTGAGATTTGTTTGATTTTCTAAATATACTCTTAAATTACAGCTATGTTATAGAACAAAATGGAATACATTTCACTGTGTGTAGATGTTAGCGAGAACATACTTCTTTTTTTACATGTATAGAGACTGATTTTGCCCATATTATTTTTGAGAATTATTTAACTATTTTATGTCTTTGTTTGCATTTATGCATGTTCACCAGATCTGTTTAGTGCTTGCAGAAGACCAGAAACTGGTCCTCTGAAAAAGTAGCAAGTATTCTAACTGCTAAGCTATCTCTCCAGCCCTAGTGTCATATTATTTTATGTAGGCATTCATGAAAGGCATAAGGAATCAGTGTTTTGATCTGTAAGCATAGGCATAACTGATGACATTCTATAATATTCTATAATATTGTATAAGTAACTCAAATACTTTGTACTTAATTCTTGGGAAAACACTATGTGTTATGAGTGACAATGCTCTAAAATTTTTTCTAATTGTTTTCACTTTAAAACACTTTGTTTTTACAAAACTACATTTTTCTTTCTTTTTTCTTTTCTTCCATTTCAAATTTACAAAGCAATCACAGATGATGTTTTACTTTCAGTGTCAAATAAGAATTGATTTCTACTCTAGCCACTAAATTGAAATGTTGAACAATTTATACTTTATGAGAATAACATAACCTCTTGTGATGAATATCAGCTTCCTATATAGGGTATAGTAAATTTTCTTATAATATTAAGAGGTAAATATTTCTGCTACTTTTGCACTTAGCTTATTATAATTTGTATTTTGTAGGGACCAACCCAGATTTGACATAGTCTTAGGCAGTTTTTCTATGATGATAATATAAACCAAAATAAAAATTATATTTTTATTAATAGAACTAAAATAACTTCTAAATTTGTAAATATGACTATTTCACTATCTTCTCTTTAAATTCACAGACATTACTTATAAGAATTAAGAGCAATGTGAAGGAAACATTGATTATTCATTTATTCAGAAAAAAGTACCTGGGACTCTGTAGATTTTGTGACAACATACATGTGGTAAGTGTACACTCCTTTTGTTAAAGGAGAGCAACCTTAGCATATAGAATAGTCTCCTCCACATCTAGTAATTATGTGACTGGTCAAGTGGATGCAAAGGATGTTCAGCGGTGTCAGTTCCACTGCCACCTCGTGGTGAAGCCACAACAGGGTTAGTCTATATTAGGGAGGAGAGGAATTAAACTAATTATTTGTGGAAGGAACTAATCATGAAATTGTGGCTATTTTAATAGACTGTAGTCTATTTTATAGTCATAAGCTATTCATATTCTCCTAATAAAAATGTAGGTATCCCTTTTTTTGATCTCTAGAGTTTCCATTAATTATACTACCAACTTTAATGACTGAAATCAGACCATCTAATTCAAGTTCAGAATAGGTTGGGACATCTGAGAAGAAGCTCATCATAATCCAAATATCTGTAACAAGGAAAGAGAAGTAAACAGGGAAATAGTTCAATGTGTAAGAGTACTTGCTTGCTATATAAGCATGTGGACTTGAATTAAAATTTCCAAAACCAACATCAAAACCCAGGCTTGTATGTGTAAGCCTGATTTAGCAGTGCTGTGGGGACTGGAGACAAGAAGATCACTGAGGCCTACTGACAGCCAGCAAGAGCTCCAGGTTCCCCAGTGGGAAACATGGAGAGTGGTAGAATAGGATACCCCATGTCTTCCTCTGGCTTCTACTTAGTGGATGATTGCATACAACACACACACACACACACACACACACAAACACACACACAAACACACACACACACACACACACGTGCGTGCACGCACAGACACAGAGATAGAGAGATAGATAGAGGGAAAGAGAAAGAGAAATGAATACATAAATAAATAATAAATAAATAGTAAATGGACCAATTATATTTTGAGTCCTACCACATATAATTAGCATTAAAAGACAGGTGCAAGAAATCTAGAGATTCTTCTCTTCCAAAAGATAGGGGGTGAGAGGTACACTGTATGTTATGTGCTATCATATTTCTGAAATAAAGATAAACACATACCCCAGTCCATTGCTTTTAGGGTCTAATCCTTACATCTAAATTTCCACCACCTTATTTATTATCCCTGAGTCTTTTTTTCCCCTTTTTCCATAAGACAGGGCATGCGTCAGTAATGAACATATTTTAAAATAAAAGGATTATGATACAATGGTATCTTTTTGGGGGGGGGAGTGTTTTTGAGATAGGATCTCCCTGTAGCTCCTGCTGTCCTGTAACTCACTATGTACACCAGGCTGGCCTAGAACTCACAGAGATCCACCTGCCTCTGCCTCCTGAGTTCTGGGATTAAAGGCATGTGCCACTACAGGTATCTTTGTATTTAACACAAAGATTCTCTGTTTTTTAGCAGACAGTTATATTTTGTGGATTTTAAAATATTTTTGGTTTTTCATTGATAATTTCATACACTGTATTTTGATGAGATTCATCCCTCCTATGAAGGAGATTGTCAGTTGACACCTTGATATACCTGGAAAGAGGTAGTCTCATTTAAGGAGTTTCTTCTGCTGAACTGGTCTGTGGATACATCTGTGAGGCATATTCTTGTTTAAGTGAGTGGGCTCAGGCCACTGAGGGTTGTGTCACTCCTGGGAAGGTGGTCCTGGCACAGTGTATAAAAAAACAGGTTGAGCCGGGCATGGTGGGACACACCTTTAGTCCTAGCACTTGGAAGGCAGAGGCTGGCAGATATCTGTGAGTTCAAGGCCAACCTGGTCTACAGAGTGAGCTCCAAGCCAGCTGGGACTAAAAAGAAACCCTGTCTCAAACATACCAAAAAAAGAAGGCAGGCTGATCTAAGGGGAATGAAAGAGTAGGCAGTGGCCCTTGGTGGCTTGCTTTAGTTCCTTCCTCCAGGTTCTTGCCTTGAGTTCCTGACTAGTTACACTTGACAGTGAACCTTGATTAGGACCTGTAAAACAAATACTGCCCCTACCCAGTTTAGTTTTGGTCAGAGTGTGTTAATCACAGCAATAGAAATCTAAGCCCATAGAGTCCAATCTGTGTTCCCCAAATTCTCTTGAATATGAGTCCAACCCCTATAGTGTTGTCAGTCTAACAAAAGTCACTCCCTTAAAGAAAACTGAATCTCCCACTCCAGGTAGCTTTAAAACCAGAAATAGGTACTCAGGTTGGTGTGGAACATTGCATCCACCTCCTGCAACCCTTCTGGGATTTTGCCTGGCTTGAGTTTTCATAGACATTTTATATGATGTCATAACAGTTCTTATGTACAACTACCTATTGTGTACAGAAAATAATGTTGAGTTGTAGCAAAAGCCTTTGGTTCCTACAGTCTCTTCTCATCCTATTTAGAGAATAGTTCGCTGAGCCTTGGAGGAATGGATGCAATACGGATGTCTTATTTAGGCTTCACATTCTGAAGTCTTAGTCTGCATGTTGACCAGTTGTAAATATGTCTGTTAATTGCTGTCTACTGCAAAAAGAGCTACTTTGATGATAGTTGAGAAATGCACTCATCTATGTGCATAATGATAATTCACTATGAATCATCTTAATACTATGTCCATCCAACAGAATAATAGTAGTAGGATCTCCCCAAGGGTATATGACCTATCTATCCACCAATAACAGTGCCAATTAAGGGTTCCACCCTGTGGAGCAGTCAATAAATCAAATCAGAATGTGGCTCCTTACTAGCTATGTATCTGACAGAGGGTTAATGAGATGGATTGGGTGCTGGAGAGATGGCTTGGTCATTTAGAGCATTGGCTGCTCTTACAGAGGACTGTGGTTTGAGTCTTAGCACCCAGATGTCAGCTAGCAACCATCTGTAACTCCAGTTCTAGGGGATCTAATGCCCTCTTCTGACTTCTACTGGTGTTACATAACATGGGTGCACTTACATACATAGAGGCAATACACTCATACACATATATTAAAAAATAATAAATAAAATATTTTAAATGTGGTTATTTGAATGAAAATGTCTCCCATTTATTTTTCCCCAGTTCGTGGTGCTCTTTTGTGAAGTTTTAAGAGGTGAGGACTATCTGAAGGAAGAACTTCACTGGGGGCAAGCTTTGAGAGTTTTAAGTCTTGTCAGATTTCCAGTCTCTTTGTGATTCCCATGCTTCCTTGAGGAGGAGATTATGTGACGTCCTGCTCTGTCCACCTCTTCCACCATGTCCCCAAATCACTAAGGCCACTAACCCTCTTTAAGTTGCTTCACTCATATCACACATATCTTATCACACATTGGAAATGTAACTAACACAGTTAATATTTAGAATTTACAGAGAACTCAAGAAACTAAACTTCAAGAAAACAAACTACCCAATTTAAAAAAAATGGGGAAAGGAATTGTGGTGGTTTGAGTGAGTGTCCCCCATAGGCTGTAAGTATTCAGATATTTTGTCTCCAGTTGGTGGCACTGTTTTTGGAGGTCTTAGAACGTGTGGCTATGCTAGAGGAAGTATGTCACTGGGAGCAGGCTTAGTGAGCTTAACAAGCCTTGTGGTCTCCAGCCACTCTCTCACTGCTTCCTGTACTCTTTGTGAGATGTGACCCTCGGCTTGCTGCTCCAGATCCAGCCGCCAAACCTCCTACCACAATGGACTCTAATTCCCTGGAACTGTCAATCATAAGCTCAAATAAACTCTTCCTTTTATAAGTTACTTTGATCATGGTGTTTTATCACAGCAACAGAAAAGTAACTAATACAGGAATGGAATAAAGATTTCTCAAAAGATGAAAGGCAAATAGCTGAGAAATATTTTTAACAATGTCCTACCACCTTACACATCAGGGAAATTCAGGGAAATGCAAATTAAAACTGCTTTGAAATTAATCTTACCCCAGCCCATATGGCTAAGATCATAACAAGCAAGCAAACATATGACAAAAATTGCTGTCCTGCATGTGGGCAAAAGGGATCGCTTATTCACTGGGACTGCAAACTTGTGGAGCCAATAACAGAAGAAAATGTAATTCATGGATTAACATACCATCCAAACATCTGTGTCTATACCAAAGTAACCTACCATAACAATTAGTAATGTTTAAATACCTATATATCTAATTGTGAGTGCTTCATTAGTAGGATCGAAAGGCTATATATTATACTGTTTAAATACCTATATATCTAATTGCGTGTGCTTCATTAGTATGATCAAAAGGTTATTCCTGGACAAGCTGCAGCCCATGAAAGAAACAGCCAGAATTAACTAGAAACCAAGACAACAGGCTCCAGAGAAAGTAGACTTTTTGGCTTCTCATCCACCTGGGCCCCTTTTCTAAGCTAAGGAACATCGTGGAAGAGGGGGCGCGGTAGAATGTAAGGGCTGCGATTGGGGTGAATGGTGAAACTACAACAAATTAAACTGGACACGCATTTGATCAACTTGATTGAACATACAAGCCCCTGCTGGATGGTGGGCCATAGCTGTGTGGGTTTGGGCAACAACTGCTCAAATTGGTTTTACTGAAGGATGCTTGTAACTCACAAATTATCACATTATTGTTAAAAAATGGAAACAAAACAAAACAAAAAAACAGAAAGATGCGACAGAAAAGTTAGGGCAGAATGCATGATCTGGGGAATTGGGAGGGGTGGGTGGGGGAAGGAAGGGATATATGCCTGAAACTGATTGGAAAATGATGTAATGAAATACACAAAGCACAATAAAAAAAATAAAATACCAATAAAAAATCAGATGTTGGGCAGCTCCAATTATTCAGCAATGACAGACCTTGGACATAAGATCCAAAAGACCTCCATATACTACTACTACAAGAGATACCAGATCATCTATGTTCATTGGTGCTCTAGTCACAAATACAGGAAATGGAAAATGCCCAAACACATGGATAATTAAAATAAAAGAACAAAAATAAACAAAAAAAAAAAAAAAAAAAAAAAAAAAAGATATATAGATATATATATTAGATGTATATATATAGATATATATGTGTGGTGTGTGTGTGTTTGTGTGTGTGTGTGTGTGTGTGTGTGTACCTCTGTGTGTATGTGTGAATGTATGTTGCAGGTAAATAGATGGAGCTGGGATATTCATCCTTAGTGAGGTAACTAACTCCAAGAAAGAAAGATGAAAGAAAGACGAATATTTCATATTTTTTCTCATTTATTATGCTAGCTTTGAAACAAGATGTGTGTGTTTTTTCTTTCAAAAATATAGATGTAAAAAAACTAGTAAGGAGCAACAAGAAGAGGAGTTTCCATGGAGGTAGATTTTCCATGATAGCAGGGTAGAATGAAATGATATAAATTCAGAAATGGAACAGAACAGGAATGGTTACATGAGTCAAGGGATGGGAGAGAAAGGTAGAGAAGAGTGCAAGAGGAGGAATAGCTCACACTGTTTGAAAGACTGGTGTATAGTAACCTACTACTATAGATGTTTAAATGGACTTCCATTTAAACAAAGGGGGAAAATGCCCTTACTAGACACCTAACACAGGTAAATAAAGATCTAGTGACAAGAATATGTTAGCTCTTTGGGTGTTGTTAGCTAAGAGGCTCCCCATAGTTCCCATAACATACTGGCTATTGATTTTTTTTCTCTTGATTACCCAATAAAACTTGGTGCCAAGAACTTATTCCTGAAGACATTACATACTTGAGTTATCAAACATGAAGAAATCAAGCTGGGACTGACTTCCTAACTTCATCCTTACTGGCTATCATTCATAGTTCTGGAAGGTGCTATGAATAGTACTGAAAGAGAAAAGTAGCCATCAGTCTTTTTAGCCAGTGGTGAACCCTGTGAGCTATAATAATGACTAGTTTCCAGAAATACCCTTACTGTCTCATTATTGACATGAAGTTTATAGGACTAAAATTCTTAAACTACCATACACACAATCTTTGTCTACATTCTTTACAACTTTATTGAGAGTCATCAAGTTTTAAAGCTCCAAACCTGAATTCTATGCAATAAATAATCCTTGCTGTCTGGGCTAAGAGTGGTGAGGTGTGATAAAATATCCACAAGACCCTTAGCAGCTTTTGTCTAAGTAAGAGTGTCTACAAGGCACTGCCCTGAATCTTTCTGACTTTTTAACAAAGGATTTTACAGCCACACTCTATCCTCCTGTCATGTAACCTGTAGGAGGTAAGCTTTGATCTTTACCCTGATTTGCCAGCTGGCCAGCCTGCATTACAGGCATCAGAATTCCATCCTTGCACTCATATGAGTGAACTCCTTAAAAGATAAATCTTTTTCTTGTATATCTCTACCATAAAAGTTGCTGTGTACTACTACAAATAATAGTAGATCTTATTTTTAAATTGTACAAATATATATACGACATAAATACATATACATGCATACGTATTTTGTGGCTTCTAGTCTCTGTGGAATCCTAACTAATATTGTAGTTCTATATTTGGCCTGTGATATAATAGCATTGAGTTTGAGAACAAGTAGAGTTAGATTATCTTTGTGGATCTACACTGCCAATTTAGTGCCATTCTACTGTTCCAAATGTTGTTTCTCTATATGGTAGCAATGTAGCCTTTCATCTGAATTTGTATACCGATGCCAAATCTCTTCAAAACTTAAAAGTAACGATAAAATGATTATGAAAAATTTAATTTGGTGATATCTTTCTGAAACCAACACCACCCCCAAATGTATCATGAATTTAGCAAGCTGAATGAACAAATAAAAGAGAAGAAAAAGCATATGTGTAATTTGGCATTAAGAAACTTACACATATACAACAGATTCAGAAAATTAGGATGTAGCCATGACAATATCATATCTGCATAAAAGTGCTTTTGTTGGTTTGAGCAAATTTAGTCACAAGCTTAACCTAATTAGGATGCAGAATCGCCTGGCTCTGGCCGAAATGAGCTGAAGGCGAGAGAAGGTATTGCTGCAGCTCTGGGGCTATTGCATTAAGCTCCAGCTGGGCCCAACAGACACTGTCCGAAAGATGACCTCCAAATAATTAAATGATTTCCATATGTTTGCTCATGTATAGATTTCTCATTTGAAACTCTCCATTTCCTTCCAAGTCTAGTGCTTCTAACTGTGCTGGCTTAATTTTTAGAGGAAGCTGGCCATAGGAAACCATCAGTAGTCATCTTACTCTTTGAATATGAGAATGGAACCCTTCCCAAATATGAAACTGATGAATCTAGTCCTTCAGAGAAAACTCTGCCAAGACTATGTTATGTAATTAAAGGAGCATTATTTATGACTATTTGCTCTGTAGGTTAGAACTGATTATAATATATGCTCTTACAGGATTAAACTCTGATGTAGTCCCTTATGAGGAGAACATATTAAATGTACTTGCTCCATTTATTACATGCATGGACCTGGGATTGCAGTACACTAGGATAAACACATACCCACATGGTTCCCGGGAATAACATTACTTTTAATTTCTACAATTAAAAAAAATATATATAGATATACATATAATATATATATATATATAGATATATTATATATATAAGATATATATTGCTTTTGCATCTCTTTCTCAGTCCTTTCTCATATTCTCCATGTGGAAGTTGAACTGTTTGGAGATTGAAGTTCACTGTTTCAGTCAGTTTCTTTGATGCAGTCCTTTCTGGTGTTGTTGTTGCTGTTTTGTGTTCACAATATGCGCATCACCCTCAACTGCTTGGACAAAAGCTCTATGGACCATGCACAAGAAATACGTACAAACAGCTAGGTAATTGGCACTAGCATCCACAGATGAGGGATACCATTCATCGTTGTTTTTCTGGAACTGTGTGTTACTTCACTCAAGCATGATGTCCTCTAGCTCCAGCCATTTTTTTTTTTTTCCTGCAAAGCTCATGTGTCATCCTTTTCTTTATACTGCTGCATAGAACTCCCTTTTGGAGATGTACCACATTTTTCGCTNATCCCACGAGCAGTGGATGAGTGTTCCCCTTTCCCCACAACCACATCCAGCACTTGGTATCATTGTTTTCTTGACTCCTAGCAGTCTTATTGCAGTAAGATGATGTCTTGAGCCGTACGTGCGTTTGCCAGGTTGATTTGTCCATTTTTCCTAAACGAAGTCGATGTTGAGACACTCTTTACATGAGAAGTGTGTCTCAGCCATCTAAGTTCCTCAAGTTGTGAACAGTCCTCTGTTTCAGCTTTGCTTGCTTCACCTCTACTGGTATGCCATTTGTCTTCTTCTCCTTCTTGTTGTTTTCGAGTAAGTCGATACCATTTGGAAATCAATGCCGATCAGATGCCGTGCTGCGCAGGGGAGAGATGCCTTCAACCAGGCTTTCTCATCAACACCTCTGTAGGGATTTCTTCACCCTTCCATTGATGTTTTTTGTTTTTTTTATTAAAATTTTTTTTTTTTTTTTTTTTTTTTTGTGCTTTTGTATTTGCATTTCATACATTTTCCAATTCATTTCAGGCATATATCCCTTCCTTCCACCCACCCCCCCAATTCCCCAGACATCGATTCTGCGCGCTAACTACTGTCGCTATCTTCGTTTCTCGGTTTTTTTGTTTCATTTCTTACAATAATGATGATAATGCATGAGTACAAGCATCCTTCAGTGAAAACCATATTGAGCAGGTGTGTGCCCAAACACCTAACGCTGCCCACCATCCAGAGGGGTGCATTGTATGTTCAATCAAGTTGATCAAATTGGTGTCCAGTAACTTTGTTGTAGTCTTCACCATTCACCCCAATCCAGTCCCTTACATCTACCACGCCCCCTCTTCCACGTAGTGTTCCCTAGGCTTAGAAAAGGTGAGCGCATAGCACAGTGTGGATGCAGAGCGTAAAACAGTCCAACCTCTTCCTGGGAGCGGGGTTGACGTGGGATCTTCAATGTGCTGGCGGTTATGTTCATTGGCTGACAGCTTGCCCAGGAATAATCCCGAGCCTACTCATGACAATTAGTTCCTGTCTGCCAACTTTAGCAGCTTGGGTGAGCGACCTCATTGCTATATTCTCCTTGCATCATTATGTCATATGAAGTGCTGGCGCATTTCAGAACCTTTGTGGCACCTGGCCTGGCGCGTTAGCTGGATGTTTCTTTTGATCTACAGAAGCTTTGAGTTTAATGAGGTCCTGCATGTCAATTGACGTGCTTATAGGAGCACATACTCTGTAATATCTTTACCTACCATCCCTAGTTCTTATAGTCTGCACGTCAACTTGTGCTCCTATCACCTCTGGAGTTTGGGTTTCACGTTGAAGTTTTTGATTCATCTGGAGTTACTTTTTGTACAGGGCACAGAGGTAGGTTTAATTTCATTGTTCTAAAAGTGATGATCCAATTTTGCCAACAGCACTTTCTGAAGATACTCGTCTTTTCTTCTTTGTGTCTCTGGGCCCTGTCAAATATGGATGGCTGAAACTGTGCTCAGATTTGGATCTCAGTTTTGTTCCACTGGTCTGATCTATGCCAGTTAACCAGAGCTGTCCTTTAGACTAACAGCTCTCTGTGGACCTAACCTATCGTTTTGAGTATGTCCCTGGGGTATTATGATGATGCCCCCCTGGTAGCTGCTTTTCCTCACCCGCGGTTCGTTCCTGCTATGTTCAGGCGTCCTTCTTCGTTAATCTCTAATCCAGAATGAACTTTAAAGGACTTACTTTTCAAAAGCAGTATAGACCTAGAAACCACTCCAAGCAAGCAGTACTCTTGTGGTAGGAAATCATGATTCCGCGAACTTTCGCAATGAGAGGACTCTTCTAGCAAAGCTTATGTCTTTCAGGTAGAATGGACAGTTTTCACAATGCTAATTTTCCCAATAAAACCAGCACCACGAAATCTATTACCCCTCGGATAAGAACCGGCGGGATTGGTTTTACATCCTTCTGAATCTTCTTCAATTTCTTGGTTAGGTTTAAAATTTTCTGTCTGCTTGTAGAGATCTTTCATCTCTTTGGTTAGGGTTTGTTCCTAGGTATTTTATTGTTTGAGGGTATTGTGCAGTGGGAAGTCTTCTTTGAATTTCTTTCTCCAGTTTTGCATGTCATTGGTTTGAAGAAAGGCCATTGATTTTTCTAGATTTAGGGTAATTTGTATCCTGCCACTTGCTGAAAGTGTTAATCGCTTTCTAGGTGTTTTCTGGTAGAGTTTTAGTATCCTTTATTGAAACAATCATATCATCAGCAAATAGGTATAGCTTTACTTCCTCTTTTTCCAATCCAGTACTCTTTTAATTTTCCTTTTCTGCCTTATTGCTATCCTAGCAAGTGTTTCAGCACTTATATTGAAGAATGTGGTGACAGGGGGAGCCTTTCCGAGTTCCTACATTTAAAGAAAATGTTTCTTATTGTTCCCTATAGAGGATGAATATTGGGGCTGTGGGTTGTCCTGTTATCATGGCTTTGATTACATATGAGGAATGATCCTCCAATCCAATTCCTTCTGAGACGTTAAGCATGAAGGGATGATGGATTTTGTGTCCAAAGGCATTCAGCATCAATGTGAGATGGGAGTGGGTGGGTGGGTTGTTGTCGTGAGCGATGGTGGCCGATGTATGTGTTTGATGATGTTTATTGATTTTCATTTTTTGGAATTCGGATGCCTGATCTCTGGTTATGATTGCGAGCGTTGTCAGTGGGATGGAGTGGGATGGCTTTTGATGTGGGTCTGCATGCATTTTGTCAGTATCCTGTTTAGATTTTGGCATCTGAGTTCATTAGGGAGATAGGCCAGTCTTTAGTTCTCCTTTTTCGTTGTATCTTTGCCTGGGTTTTGGTAATAGAATGATACTAGCTTCATAAAAGCAATTTGGGAGAATTCCGCGTCTGAGCTGTATCTTTCTTAAGACGAGTGTCGGGACAGCTTAATGAAAGTTGTAGGTCTTTTCTGAAATGTTTTATAGAATTCGTGCGCGATGAAACCATCTGTGTCTGGGCTTTGTTTAGTTGGGAAGTCTTATTACATCTTCAATTGCGTGCAGAGGTATGGGTGCTGGGTTAAGCTGTCGATCTCTTTCTTGGTGATTCTTTTGTATCCCCAGATTTCAGAGTATTCATTCCATTCTTTCTGGTAGGTTTTCAAATTTGGTTAGAGTATAGGTTTTTTAAGATATGTCGCCGTATGTGTGTGTCGTGCGATCTTTCCTGTGTGCTGGGTTGTACATTTCCTCGCTTTCATCACAATGTATATTGATTTGGAAGTTGTATCCTTCGTCTTTTGGTTAAACTGGGCTAGAGGTCTGTCTTTCTATTGTTTATTCTTTCAAAGAACCCAAATTTGGATTCATGATTTTTTGTATGTTTATTTGTTTCTATTTTCATGCATCTGCGTCTGAGTTTTTCGGGTGGATTTGTCGTGTCCGCTGTCGTGGCATTTAGGGTTCATCTGTTGTGCCTCTCAAGTGCTTTTAGCATGTAGTGTAGATTACTCCGTTGTGCTCTTTCTGTTTTTTCTAATGTAGTCACCCAAGGCTATAACTTCCCCGCTTACAACTGCTGTTGTGTGAAGATGCGGGTTAGGTTGTTGTGTGTGTGGATTATCATTGTCATTCCAGTTCCAGGAATGCTTTTAGTTCTTTCTTATCTCTTCCTTAACCAATTCATTATTCAAGAGTGCTGTTGTTATAAGTTTCGCATGTCTGTTCTGGAGACAGTAGGGCTGACTGCGCTGTGCTGATGGTGAGCGTGTGATGGTCACTGGCTGGTTCTGGGGATAGAATGCATAAGTTATAAAATCTTTTTGTATTTGTGGGAGGTTTCTTCTGTTCCCAGTATGTGAAATTTTGGAGATGGTTTCTGTGGTCGATGCTGAAGTTAGAAAGTGTAATCTCTGGTATTAGTGTGGAATTTTTGGTAGAGGTCTATGAGGGTCCATTTGGTGTATCATATCGTCTCAACTATGAGGTTACTGGGGTTAGTGAGTGAATGTGACTTGTGGTCCTTGAGAATTGTCTTTATAAAGTTTGGTGCACCAGAATTTGGGGCATATATATTCAAAATTGCGAAATCTTCTTGCTGAATTGTTCCTTTGATAAAAATGTAAAGGCCTTCTTTGTCTCTTCTGATTTCCTTTACTTTGAAGTCTATTTTGTCTGATATTAAAATAGCAACACCTGCTTTCTTTTTAGTACCATTTACTTGGAATATTTTTTTCCATCCTTTCACTTTAAAGTGTTGCCTGTCCTTGAAGGTAAGGTGTGTTTCTTGTAGACAGCATATCGATGGATTCGGTTTCCTAATCCAATCTCCCAGTCTATATCTTTTGATTGGGGAACTTAGTCCATTAATACTTAAGGTGATGACTGATAGGTTTGTGTTGCTTCCTTTTGCCTTATTATCCATTTGTGGTTTGGGTTTTGGTTTCTACTTCTGCGGTTATGCTTTTATTGATTTCTCTTTCTAGGTGCCTGGGGTTGGTTGCTCCTTTCTTCTGTCCTTTGAATTGCTTCAAGTATTCTCTGAAGGGTTGGTTTTCTGGACATGTATTCTTTCAACTTGTTTATGTCATGGAAGGTTTTTCTCTCTCCTTCAACTTAATTAACATTGTTGCTGGGTATAGTAACCTGGGTTGGCATCTATTACCCTTAACACTGGTAATGCTTTGCTCCACGTTCTTCTTGCTTTCATAGTTTTGTGCTAAGAAGACAGTTGTAATTCTGATAGCTTTCCCCTTAAGGTCACTTGTAAAGCCACTCTTGTGGCTTTAAGGATTTTGTCTTTGTTTTGGGTGTCTAGCATTTTAACTATGAGGTGGCATGGAGAATTTCTTTTTTGATCTTGTCTGTTTGGAGTTCTATATGCTTCATGTGTTTGTATTTGTTTGTCTTTTTTTAGTTTGGGGAAGTTTTCATCTATTATTCTGTTGAAGATCTGATCAATACCATTCTCTTGGGATTCTTCTCTTTCCTCTATTCCTATGATGTGGAGGTTTGATCTTTTCATAGTGTCCTGGTTGTTCCACTTTTGTGTATTTTTAAATTTTTCATAATCTTTACTTGAGGTTTTTAGTTGTTCTGTGTTATCTTCCAGGTCTGATATTCTTCTGCTTCCTCCATTCTGCTTCTGAGGCTTTTTCCATTCCTTTTCTCTTATTTTTTTAAATTTTTATTTATTTCTGTATGTGTATGAATGTGCTGTCTGCATGCAGATCTGTGCACCCGTGCCGTGCAATGCCGCAGAGGTCAGAGAGGGTGTCAGATTCCCCTGGAATTGGAGTTATCCTGGAATTGGCGTTTCAGATGGTTCTCAGCCGCCATGTGGGTGCTGGGGATCGAACCCGGGTCCTCTGTAAGAGTGGTGGGCGCTATTAACCGCTAGGCCATCTCTCCAGCCCCACCATTTCTTTTCTCTTGATTGGATGAGTGTTTGATTTCCTTTTTCATTTCCTCTTCTGGTTTCTTTAGTATTTCTACTTCTTTTTGGAGCTTCTCAATCTCTTCCTGTAGCTCTTTTCTTCGCTGGCTGGTTTCCTTGTCTTTTTCAGCATGGGATATTTTCAGTGTTTCTACTTCCTTCTGGAGTTTGTCATTCTCTCTCTCTAGGTCCTTCTTGAGTTCTTCATTCTCTTTTCTCAGTTCTTTGATTTGCTCTTTATAATCTTGTAGTTCTTTAAATATGTTCCCAATTGTGTTTCTGATATCTGTGTCCTGGGGCATCCCCTGAGCTATCCCACTGTAGGAATCTTCCATAGGGTTGGTAGAGCTTGGTGAAGGATTATCCAGCCCCTTTCCTGTGTTGTCTCTTCTTCGTGTTCCTGGCATATGGACTTCTCCTTGCCTGTATTCCAATGTGAGTCCTAAATGCCTCTTCACTGTGTTGAAGGTCTACTTTGCTTGCCTCCTTCAGATGCCCTCATAAGGGCACGGGGGAGGGGGTCTCTTTATCCCATGCCCCGGTAGGTACCTTTTCTTCCACTGGTCTCAGGAGATCTCAGATCTCAAGACTCACACAACCATACCTTTAATACCAGCTGGGAGGATAACTCTTCCCCCACAGCCACAAAAGCCAATTAAGCCAAAAACAACTGGATTAACTGATTAACTAGGTTAAGTCAATCAACAATCAGCCTTGCTGAAGCACCCAGATCCTACTTACCTTCCTGCACTTCCGCTGGTCTCTGGGAATAACATTTTAAAAGCTGTTTGGAATTTTATTCCAACACTTGACTTGATCTTTCCTTGCATATATGCTTTTTGAGCATTTCAAGGTCCAGTATTCAAAGTCAATATAACACAGAAATACTTGCAAAATTTTTATTATGGGACTATTCACAATAGTTAAATTCTGGAGCCAAATAGTTGAACACCAACAGAAGGATAAATAAGAAAATGTAGTATACTAAACACTGGAATGTTTTTACAGCCATAAAGAAAAATGAAGTCATGATTACAGGAACACAGATAATACTGGAGATAATCATATTAATTGATTAATAACCCAATCTAAGAAGACAAATTTCATAAATTTTTATCCAATCTTGATTTCTAGATTATATGCAGAAAGACAAGATCATTTATGTGTATAAGTGTTTAAAGTAGAAACTAAAAGTCTGTGATGGCAAAGGAGAATGAAGGGAAGAAAATGGTGTCTGTGTTAGGTTAGAAGGTAGATTATAATAGATGATGATAGATAGATAGATGATAGATAGATGAATAGATGATAGATAGATGATAGATAAATATACATAGATGATAGACAGATTGTTAGATGATAGATAGATGATTGATAGAAAGATTGGTAGGTAGATAGATAGATAGAGATATGAAAACTTTTAAAAGTAAAAACAATGTGCTATAAAATAACATGCTGAGTGAAGTAACACAGTCCCAGAAAAACAAAGGATGAATGGTGTCCCTCATCTGTGGATGCTAGCACCAATTATATAATTGTATGGCAAACTGAGCAATGTCAATGTGATCTGAAAACAACTGTGTTTTTATATTGTAGATTCCCTTAAAAAATAAACAAATAAAGAAAAAAAAAGATTAACAAGATAGCTATACTGGTTCACGGAGAGACAGTTCAGGGGATTAAAAACTCATGGGCAACATAATGAATCCTAAGAGGAAAAGTGTACACTATTTATGTGAGTTTACAAAACCACTGTTCATGAATGTGACGATATTTGAGAAACCCATATTCTCAATTTTAGATAAAATACATAATCCTTCAGAAAGTAATGTGTATGCCAGTATCTGAAAAATAGAAATATCACGGGGCTGGAGAGATAGCCTAGCCGTTAAGAGCACCAACGCTCTTGCAGAGGACCCGGGTTCGATCCCCAGCACCCACATGGCGGCTAAGAACCGTCTGTAACTCCAATTCCAGGAGAACTCCAGTTCCAGGGGAATCTGAGACCCTCTTCTGACCTCCGCGGCATTGCACGACACGGGTGCACAGACCTGCATGCAAACAATACATTCATACACATACAAAAATAAATAATAAAAAAAAATAGAAATATCACATGTGGAGAGAATGGTCAATATGAATTAAATATGAAGGCTTTGAATGTATAACAGTCAACATGTTAGAGCATAGTTTTATCTAGGAATTGATTTAAGATTAAAGCATTGATTACAAAGAATAATTTTACCTTATGTGTATGCAAGTATTGTCTGCATGTATGTTTGTAAGTACATTCATGTTGTGCCATACCCATGGAGGTAAAAAGAAGTCAGGTTCCCCAGGAACTGGAGTTATGGACAGTTGTTAGCCACCATGTTGGTGCTGGGAATTGAATGCAGGTCCTCTGCAAGAGCAGCTAGTTTTCTTAAACTCTGCACCATCTCACCACTCTAATTACAGTGATAGTTAAAGTACTTCTTAAGATTTATTTTTATTTATGTGTATGTGTTTGTGTCTTTAAATGTATAGAACATCTGTGCACATGCCTGTATAGGCCAGAAGAGGGCAACAGATTCTTTATTATGTGGTTGTGAGCTACCCTACATGGATAATGGAAACTCCGGGGATCCTTCAGAAGAGCAGATAAATAAAGCCACTATTTGTTCTACTTCATTCCTAAACCAATCAACTAACATTCATTGAACTAAAAGGAGGCAGAAAATCATCTTCTGTAGGGCATGTGATCCCCTGGAACTGAGGTTACAGACAGAAAGTTGTTAGTTGCCATGTGAGTGCTGGGATTTGACCTCAGGTCTTCTGCAAGAACAGGCAATGCTGATAAATGCTGAGCCATCTCTCCAGCCCAATGTGTACTAACTCTTAAAGTTTTTAAGGTAATTCTTTATTTCCTGTTTACTCAATCACTGAACATGTGTCATTGGTACCAAGCAGTATGGGAATGCAGTATTGAAGAATTTGTCTCTACTTTTGTATTTGTTACTTTTCGTTGCTGTTATTAAACACAATGATCAGGGCAACTTATGGAGAAAGCATGTTTGATTTATGATTCAACAGGGAAGAATCCTCTATTCTTTTTGAAGACGTGCCCTGAAACAGTGATAGCAGAAAGCTGAAGGCCCACATCTTCTAGCACACACAGAAACCAGAGAGAGAAACTGAAAATGGGGTGTGTGAATGAACTCCCATAGTCCATGCCCTCTTACCTGTTTCTTTCAGCATGGCTGACACTCCAAGGAGTCTATGACCCTCCCCAAATTGACCAAGTGTTCAAACTTGAGCTTATAGGGCTACTTTATTCAAACCATTGAGACCTGCAAGGTTCTTTCTATGTGGTACATAGAAGGAAAAATCCAGTCACAATAAAGAGATATTTAAGTCCACCATAATGTGATAAGAGAAGAACTGATCTGAGATTCTGGAGGCTTATGTGGAAGGCTTCTGAAAAGTGGATATCCCCTGTCTAAGGCTTGGGGAGAAGGAAACCCATCCTATGGAGCACTACATGTCTATTGCTGATAGGCAAAAACAAAATATGCAAATTGCCAGAAACAAGCCTCACTAAAGGTGAAGGTATGAATGGGCAATAATTTTGAACAGTCCTAATTTTGAACTTTGATTTGAAGGATACTGCGATCAATTGAATAATTTTAAATGAGAGAATGTCATGATCAACTTTGCACTTTAGAACAAACACTCTGATTACTATGGAGAAATTTGTTAGTTTTTTTTTTTTTTTTAATTTCAAGTAGCTGGTAGCCATGCACTTAGCTAGAATTCTTAATCGCAATTCAGAATATGTAGAGTCGAGAAGGCTTGTGGCAGTTTTTCCTTTACGTAGTTATTATATAAGCAGTCTGAACTTCTGTTGCATTCCTCTGTAAAGAATAGGATTATTTCAAGATTATTATGAGACAAATGAGACCATATTGTACGAAAAATATTATAATGAAGTCAAACACAAAATAATAGACCAATAAATTGCCCATGTTTTTATTATCTCATTATTATGATTAGACATCTTTCAAGAATGCTCATAGGCATGTAATTACATGAAGTATCTTAGTTACTTTTCTGAAACAAAATACCTGAGCAGAGCAACTGAAGGGGAAAAGGGCTTATAGCATTTTACAGTTCCTAAGAAGTCTCAGATGCAGAGAAAGGCAGAATCAATCTGAATTAAAAGTAAACAAAGAAAGGTTCTTCTTCTGGGAAATAAGCTCTCTCAGGCGAATCCATGGCACTTTGGGGTGAAAGCCTTTTATAGGTCAGGAGAGGGGAGATGGTGATGTGTTGTAACCTGGCCAATTAGGCCCGGTCAGGGGCGTGAAGTTAGGTCTCAGATCCAGAGGTCTCATGGGAATCCGGAGTTCCATCAGGTGATTTTCATGGGCAGTTGCCCAGCTCCTGAATGGAAAAGAAGAGAGAGTCCTTCCTGTCTATGCCAACTTGGCTTTTCATCCTGTTGCAACCTAAAAGTTCCAAGTGCTACAATCCATCCTAGAAAGAAATGTGTGGCAGCCAGGTGGTCATATTGTACCAAAAGTCAGGAAGCAGCAAAAACAAACAACAAGAGGCCTGGGCTATCCAACTTCAAGGCCCGCTCTCAGTGATCACTTCATCCAGCAAGTCTCCATCTCCTAAAGTTTCCACAACCTTTCCAAATACCAGTAATGACTGGGGAACAGATGTTCAAACAACTAAGCCCAGGGGGACATGTCACATCTCAACCACACCATTAAGTTATATGGATGTTGAGATTATATGTGAAAGACATGAAAGAATTAATGAGAAAAAGACAAGACAGAGAAAAAAGATCACAGAATGAACAGGTTGTATTTAAACTTTATCGCAAATAAATATTAGTTTTATACTTATCAGAATGCACTCTCCTCTGGGGTAAAATGAAGCCATTGCTTTAGCATACACAATCTGCAGAAAGAAGCAAATACTTTAGTCAACTGAAATTGAAGGTATTGGTGCTGATCAAACATGTTTCTTGTAAAGATCATAATGTTCATTTTAACAGGCTTAATTAAGAAACCAAATTATTATCTGGAGGCAAATTAAAATGAAGAAGCTGTTCTATTAAAACTTCTATGGAATAACTGTTATCCATAACTAGACTGAGAGAATCAAGGAGAAAATAAAGACTAACAGAAAAGCAAACCTTGTATACACATAGGGACGTTGTTTTGGCTGGCTTTATGGTTTTCACTAATGAGATAAGAGTCCCGTGGTTTTATAATGTAAACTGGAAAGCATATTGATAATTCAGGATATCTCCTTCTCCCCCAAGAACCTAAGAGGTAGTTTTTAGGTAGAAAAAAGTCTTTATTAAAATACAAACAATTTTGTGTTGAATAGACTGCTCAGCTGTTTAGAGCACTAGGTGCTCTTACAGAAGACCCATGTTTAGTTCCTATCATTGCAACCTTCTACAGTTCTAGTTCCAAGGGATCTGGTGTCTACTTCTAGGTTCTGAAGCTATTGCAGAACAGGTGCAGTTAGATACACACAGGCAAAAATTCATACATGTAAAATAAATACTTAATAAATATTTAAGATAAATATTATTTTAGTAGAGATGTTGGAAACCTCAATCCTGACTTGGTGTTCTGCTTCTTTGAAATGTGTACTTTACACACACTGGGCAAATGGTTTATCACTGAGCAATAGTCCCAGCCACTCATCCCATTTTTTCCCAGAGCTCATGGTTGTTTCTGTACTCTAGAATTATGCTATTTGCCTTATGGCTAAATGATGATGCTTCTCCTTTAAAATGACTTTGTCACACACAATATAGATACCGAATAGTCTCAAAGAAGATAAAAGGAGTTTGTGTAAAGTTACTCAAATTATGCCACAAAATCTCTCACTATACCCACCATACACCTGGAATTTCTATATAATATTATGTCATTATATGCCAATATAATATGCCAATATAATAATATGTCATTATAATTAAAATCACTATTAAGAAAAAAAATAATTGTACAATCCATTCAAAAGATGAGTTTTCTTAAATTCATTTTCTTAATCATAAATCTGATTGAGAACAGAGGTAGGAAAAATGCAAGACAAGGGATAAAAATAGTGGGAAAATGAGAAAGACCAATCATATTGTTTGAGAAACAGGAAGTGCTATCTCATTTCTGGTATGGAGAAATGCCTGTTCAGAGTCTGCAGGAAAAGAGCTAAGGAGGAAATATTAGAACAGGCAGCCAAGCCATTTGTCTTCTGCCTATAACTATTAAAGGATTTAATACAAGCAACTAGAGTTGAGACCTGAGAAGAGAAACTTAAATCCAGACATCCCAAAGGGACTCTCACACTGCTTAGTAATGTCTGATTGCTCATTCTTTCAGATCTCTTGTCTAACAAAAGAAATTTTTCTTTGTCCCTTTCATATTATTCTTGACCTTTCCTAAAGAAACTCTTAATTATTAATATTCATAATATTTTTCCAACTTCCACATATTTTCATAAAAATTGCATGTCTCCTTGTCATTAGTTGTGTGTGTGTGTGTATGTGTGTGTGTGTGTGTGTGTGTGTGTTTGTGTGTGGGTTTCATTTTGACTGATGTTTTCTCCTGGGGTCACGTCAGAATTATAGTCAGAGGTCACTGGTATTCTCACAAGGACTAATTCGACTTTGGATTTCCCTCATATTTTAAAATAAACACCATAGGCTGCATCCTTTTTAGAATGATTACCGTCATTCTCATTCATATGATTTCATTCTAGAATGTCCCCAACAGATTTTATTTTAAGTTTTTTTTTTTATTATTTTAAGTTTATGTGTATGAGTGTATTACCCACTTGTGTGTAAATGCACCCCTGTTGTGTGCAATGCCTGTGGAGATCAGAACAGGGTGTTGAAGTCATCTGGAACTGGAGTTAAAAATGGTTGTTAGCAGCAATATGGATGATGGGCGTTGAACCCAGTTCCTCTGCAAGAGTAGCCAGTGCTCTAAATCACTGAGCCTTTTCTCCAGCCCCAGATTCTATTTTAAGTGTTTTTCCCCAGATGGTGGTGCTATTTTGAAGGCTGTAGAGTCTTTAGCAGGTGGGGTGCTGGCTGACAACACTAGATCATGAAAAGTGTTCCTTTGTAATACATTCACCATTGGTGTCACTCTACTCCCTCTGCTTCTTGGTCCAGCAGGACAACTGAGCCCCCCCACACACACACACACACACTCCTGCCTCCTGCTTCCACTGCCATGAATTCCACCATGATGCTCTTCTGATTACAATGAAATAAAGTGTCCATGAAGCCATGAGCTTTAATAAATCATTTTCCCTTAAGCTGCTTCTGTTACTATCGTCACACTGATGAGAAAAGTAAATAATACATTCCTGTTTCATGAAAGCATACTTCATTTACAATTGTAAATGAAAGGATCAGCAAGGAATCCAGAAGTCCTGTCTAGTTCCATTTGAGGGTTTTTGGCTGGTTAGAAAAAGGACAAATGGTATTTAAACAGCATTAATAGTTATGGTAGGTTACTTTGGTATAGACACATATGTTTAGATGATATGTGGACCCTCATTTGATCAACCTGATTGAACATACAACCCCTCACCCCTCGCTGGAAGGTGGGGCTGTGGGGGTTTGGGCACAACAGCCTGCAAATTGGTTTTACATGAAGGATGCTTGTACTCATGGATTACCACTTATAGCTAAAAAATGGAAAAAAAACCTGAGAGAAATATGCAGGACAGTTATGGCAGAATGCATGATCTTGGTTGGGGTGGGGGTGGGGGGTAAGGGAAAGGGAAATATCCCTGAACTGAATTGGAAAATGATGTATGAAATGCACAAAGCATCAATAAAAAATGTTAAAAAAAATAAAAAGGACAAATGATTTTTGGTCTCTAGAGTGCTTATCTGAACTGATACAAATGACACAGAAAAATATACTGCAAATGAAAGCACTAGGAAGACAGGTCACAGCGGCCTCCTTCCTTCTCTGCATTCTGAGAGTTGGCCTGGGAAAGGATCCATCTGAATGACCCTGTGCTTGTGCATCAGAGCCCAGATCTCTTCCCTTGACCTCCTGGGATCCTTGCATCAGATGAGATTGAGCTGAAGCCTACAGCTGGCTTGCAGATGTGCACAATTTACTTGTGTTCAAAGAGACTTGGCAGATGAGACGACCTCTCTGAATATGGTCAATCACCAGTCATTGGTCTGTTTTGATGGTGCTAAAACCTATGCATTCCCTATGTTTAGCAATCAGTGGAAACAACTGAGGGATTTTAGATGTGGTGGTGTAGAACAGAGGTTTCAGAATGGATGAGCACAGACCATCTTCTTGGGAAGATAATGAAAGGTGTGATGTTCCCAGAATATAGGTTCCTAGAGCAATTTTGCAAACACATGCCTAAAAAAGAACAATCTCTTTGAAGGAGAATGAAGCAAGGTCATGGTGATATTTCTGGAAATTACTAGAACCAAGAATCATATAACATAAGAAACAAAGGTCCACAACTCCCAATCACCAGAAAATGAACACTTCCTTAAAGTGTGTACATATTTCAGTTCATATTATCTTAAAATATGCAGAGAAATAAAAGCCAGTCCAGCAATACACAGAATGTTTATCTTTTCTTTTTTTTTTTTTTTTTCTTTTTTTGTGTATGAATGTACTGTCTGCATGCAGGTCTGTGCACCCGTGTCGTGCAATGCCGCGGAGGTCAGAAGAGGGTCTCGGATTCCCCTGGAACTGGAGTTCTCCTGGAATTGGAGTTACAGACGGTTCTTAGCCGCCATGTGGGTGCTGGGGATCGAACCCGGGTCCTCTGCAAGAGCGTCGGTGCTCTTAACCGCTAGGCTATCTCTCCAGCCCCTGTTTATCTTTTCTAGAATCTTTTTGCCTGAGCAGTGCATGAAAATGCCCAACAAACTAAAAGCTAAAAGAATACAAAGCAGACCCCATTCAGGTTATAGGTACTTTAGAAGTTGGAGTTTCTTTACCACAAACAGATTTTATACTTTCTAAAACAAACCCTATTACGAGTTAGAACTTGGAGCATTGTTAAACAGTATAACTGGGGAATTTCTTTCCTGCTTCACATCTATATTTTATTCAACTCTGTGTTCAGACATCTCTAGCCCTATCAACACACTTTAACACTTGGTTTGGACAACCTCAGAGTTACTGAGTGAGATGGGCCTGCAGTTTTCTGTTGTTTTAGCAAAGGGTGATTCTGAACTCCTACTCGTGAAACTGATTAGTTACACAGCCTACATAGTTGGCTTGTAATCTTGGCTGTAGTACTTTCAAATTTAAAATAGAAATTTTTAATAAGATAATAGGCTATTTTAATTTCTTCTCCAAAAATTTGCTCACAGTGCTTATTTTATGACAAAGTTCCAAATGTGTATACCATATCATGTGATTATGTAACAACCATAAGGAGAGATTCTAGTTGAATTTGCAGTACCAATGTATAAATTTACAAAAATCAATAAGTATGTGTATTCCAAAAATACAAATATCAATTTTGAATAACAAAACATAAAAACTATGCCTTTAATAAAAGTAGTGTAAAGACAAAAGCAGACACAAATATTTGAAGAAGTCACCCCACAATTGTTAATACTGTATCTAATCATGAGTATCAAAGAAATAAAATGTGTTATTGCACATAAGTGTTTACAATTTAATCCTGTAATGGTGCCTGTGAGGCATCTTTATACATTCCAGATCTATAATAATTCATTTTCCCCTAATTAGTACCTGTAGGTCCTTGAAAGTTTTGCTAAAATAAACAAGTCTCCTTTAATTTAACCTACATTTCCCATTCTCCTCCAATGTCCTTGCCCATGCCTCAGGATATCCAAAACATCTTGAAAAGAACACAAACAGAAATGGAATCACACAGCATGATCTGACCTTCCTTATGCATGGCTAGCTCCTACTTGAATCAGGGGAAAGAATGCATAGCAAAGAAGCCTGTATGTAAAGCTTCTGAGTTGGCCCATGAATTATAGCTGTGCTTCTGAGGGGCCATTTCCCTTATGGTTTCTGATGCAAAAACAGGCAGTAAATATCTAGCATTTTCACCCAAAATGGTAATCAGGCAACAAGGTAGACATCAGTGGCCTCTCTGTGGTAAGCTTAATTAATGACATGTATAACTCTGAGGCCTCTGGCTCCTCCTCTTAAGCAGTACATAATGGGATACATTCTCCACAAGGACCCCAAAGGTTGTGTTTTCTAGTCATGAAGTTGTATTCACTGTTGTGAGTTCAGCCCATTCATTTCTCTCATTTCTCAGCTGCTTTTTAAGATGTTCGTTCAGGGAATTCATCTGTCATGGGCCTGCTTCAATATGCTTGCCAAAAGCTCTGAGAACTGTTCCCACTATGCTTTTTCCCTGCACTAATGAATCACTTTGAGCTAGTCAGATACACTGTCGCTGTTGAATGCAAGACCTCCATATCGGTTTAATATAATAAAACTAGGCTGAATGCTTACACATGGCAACTGGTTTACAATGCCTGTTCTTTTGTGGCATGAGAACTGACAAAGCTGGAGATGCCTCTTCGTGAACACAGGATGAGATATGATGTATGTACAAGCACTAGAGGATACCTACATTACAGGGTGACAGATTTAAATATTTTTTCTTATTTGGTTTCTATTCATAATCATAAACTCTGCGATCCAGCTACACGTGGAGGGGAATAAAGATAATATGGAACCCAAAGAACTGCAGGGAGAGCACAAAGATTATTAGATGCTGGGAGCAGATGGGGTGGAGAGCGCTGTCTTGAGCAGCAGAAGGAATGGTATGGTGGTGAAGGTACACACAAGTCAAAAGTATTAGTCAGCAACAGTGAGTAATTCTTGCTGCTTTTGCCATTCTTGAACCCAAAGCACTCCATGGCTTCCACAATGCTCATGCCCTGTTTCACCTTCTCAAAGATCACACGTTTGCCATCCAACCACTTAGCCTTGACAGTGCAGATGAAAAAGTGGGAACCATTGTGTTTAGTTCAGCATTTGCCATGGACAAGATACCAGGACCTGTACACTTCAGGATCAAATTCTCATCCTCAAATTTCTCCCCCTAGATGGACCTGCCACCATTGCCATTATGGTGAATGAATCCTGTAATAATTCTATGAAAAATGGGATCTTACAACCAATTCATATCTCCACAGCACTCTGAGGATAAAAGTTTTCTGATGTCTTTGGAACTTTGTCTGTAAACATCTCGAAGGATACAGGTCCCAAATGCTTACCATCTACCATGAGGTGAAAGAGCATGGTGGGGTTGATCCTGGCTGACAGCAGCAGCTATAGGACACAGTAGCATTATGAATATGATAATTTAGCACCAATTTTCTCTATACTCTTTCACCTTCATGAGAATAAGTTCTCTAAAAGAGATGCATCATGTCCATTCGTATGAAGCTTAAAAGGTATAACCAGTTAACAATTGTTAAGAGAAGGGAAAACACTGGTGTTTTTCTGTGCTCCTGTAAATAACCTTTCATCCATGGTCTGATGAGCAAATCCAACTAAACTCATTGAGTCACACAACAAAATAGACATGTAAGTAGGTCTGAAGATATGGTTTAGATCTTCCAGAGAACCTGGAATCAGTTCAAAGCATCTACATAACAGCTCGCCATTGTCTATAACTCCAGTTGAAGGGTATCCAAGGTTCTTTTGTGGCCTCCGTAGTCACTTCATGCATGTGATGCCTATGCATACATGTAGGCAAAACACTCATTCACATAAAAATAAATAACTAAAAAAGATTTATTAAAAAATACATGCTCCTAGATGGACGGGGTCCAGTGACTGGAAGGGATACAAAGGAGGGCAATAGGAGGCGAGCATGATCAAATATGCTGTACACTTATAGGAAAATATTATGAAAATCACTGACATATATATATATATATATATATATATATATATATATTTGATATATGCTAGTACAGAATTTTTTAAAAATCTAGGTATTTATAGGAAGTACAGGAGTGCAGAGGGTCATAGACTTGATTTTCTCTTAAAGTTTCAAAACTTATTTTGGGAATTAACTTTTTATTGAATTTTGGCATGTTTTATACATAATATCTCCATCGGTCTTAATTGCCTTTATACCCACTTCTCCATCAGCATCCTCCCACAGCTTCTGCCCCGCCCCCCAGTTCATATATTATGCCATTTTGTTAGGACCTATTGTGCCAAATTAATCTCCCTGGCCATTCCTCAGTGCAAGTTCGGCCACTGAGTTCTACTTGGCCTATCTGGAGTTCCAGGCTTTAAGAAGGCCAGTTCTTCTACAATCAGCTGCCAACAATTATTCAACTAATATTGGGGCCTGCTGTCCATTTCCACAGTTCTGTGCTGGGTCTTTGTCTGCTTGAGTTTGCATATGTTTTGTGCATGCAGATAGCATTGTGGTAGTTACATGTGAGCAAGGTCCCAGGAGTTTGTAGGACTCTAATTTCATATGGCCATGAACCTCCTCCTTGGCTGTTACAATCTTTCTGGCCACGCTTTCACAATGCTCTCTAAGCCCTGGGTGAGTGAAGCCGAATATAGAGCACTTGTCCATGGTACCTCACTCTGTAGACTCTTAATCTCCATGGTTTGGCCGTTCATGAGCTTTTGAGTTTCTGGGCCCTGTTGTATGAAGGAGCTTCCTTCATGAGAGTTAAGAGGTCAATTAGCATCCCCTTATCCCCTTCTATATTGTTTGAGGCATAGATGTAGAGGTTGCATTGTAGATGTGTCATTTAGGCTTGGGTAATTCACAGACAATCTTTTTCTGTGCCCAGTTGTGGGACACTGCACTATTCTTCCTCTGGGGTAAAAAAAACTTCTTTACTTAGTGATTCCTGGGACATTTGGCTATAAATATAAGGATACCTATTTTCCAGTTAGTAAGAGGTTTACTTAGCTGAAAGATGTGCAATCTTGGCAATTTCTCTAAGATCTATGATCTCTGCACCCACATGTGTACCTCCTTACGTTTATAGTGCCAAACATGGCTTGCCTCCCATTGAGTGGGCTTTAAGTCCAATTAGTTAGCCAATGATTATCTCCAAGATAAAAGTGCGACAGCAGCACGAATGTCCCAGAAATTGATGTGGATACTTCATAAGGTGGTGTTGGGGCTGGAGAGATGGTCTAGCAGTTAAGAGCACCAACTGCTCTTGCAGAGGACCCGGGTTCGATCCCCAGTACCCACATGGCGGCTAAGAACCATCTGTAACTCCAATTCCAGGAGAACTCCAGTTCCAGGGGGAATCCGACACCCTCTTCTGACATCCGTGGCATTGCATGACACGGGTACACAAACCTATATGCAGACAGTACATTCATACACATACAAAAATAAATAAAAATTTAAAAAAAGCTGGTGTTGAACCATAGATGGCTTCTCCATTAGTAGCTTAGGTAATGCTCTCCTTAACTTGCATATTCCAAGTAAAGTGTTTTGTGTTTCTCTAGAGTCTATAATAAGGAACATTCCCCAGATCATAGGTGGAAAATACTGAAATTACAGAGATAGTACTGAAGTGATAGATGATATATTTCTTAACTTTCAGAAACAAGATGTCTTATTAAGAATCAAGTCATAAAATCTCAGTTGCTTTGAGTCAAGCTCTGGGTATGTATCCAAAAGACTCATCCTACTGCAAAGATACATGCATACCTATGTTTATTGCAGCTCTCTTCACAATAGCAAAGAGCTGGAATCAACCCAAATGTCCCTCAACTGACAAGTGGATAACAAAAATATGGTACAACTACACAATGGAGTTTTGTGCAATGGTAAATAAAGATGTCATCATGAACTTTGCAGGTAAATGGATGGAAGTCAAAGCCATTATGGTGAGTGAAGTAACAAAGCCCCCCCCTCCCAAAAAAAAAAAAAACTGGAAATGTTTTCCCTCATTTGTAGATGCTAGCAGAAAATTCCCAATTGAAAGGCAAGCGAACAGCGTTATTGTTATATTTCTTTCTATCTGAAAGCAACCGTGCTGTTATAATGTGAATCTCTTAATGGGTCCTAGAATTATCTTACCACTTATTTTCATACATGATTATAATGTATATGGGTGGAAGGTATGTATTCATAATTTATAGTAATATAAATTTAAAGGGAAAATGTGAATTCCTAAACATATTTTGGGATTAACATACAGTTTATTCCCAGAGGACATGATTATGGCACATATATAACATTTATATAGGCATATTTTGGAATAATACAAATGGGACAGAATAATAACAACATAAAGAACAGGTCAAAGAATGGATTGATACAGATAAATTCTGCCCATAGCAATAAACCTCTACAGAGAAAAACTTTAAAAATACTGAAAGATACAGGACATATATGTCAGAATGTATGAACTGGGGTGGTGTGGGGGGAAGGGAAAGGGCAATGTGTCTAAATTGAACTGAAAAATGACATATGAAATAAACAAAACATCAATAAAAGTATTACATTAAAAAGATAAAAACTTCTAGATTTTGCCAAATATTTATCTCAGGTAATGAATATTCTGTTGATTCTAGAGTCATGATCTTGCTTGAAATTTGTCTATCTATAATCATGGTAGCTTAACTTTTCATATATTCTGCTATGGAAAATTCTCTAAGTAGAGAAGGAAGAGGAAAAACAATGAGGCCAAAGTACTTTACACTGACTCTGGATACATGTTGACTGGTCTCACTTAATCCACCTGTCTGAACTTGACTATGTTGATAGGTTCAGTGCTGACACATTCAGAGTTCAATGAAGTATGTGAATTTAATCATGGGTACCCATACATAGGCCTCATTTATTCATCAAACATTTCAAGCACCTTCTCAATGCTCAGTGCTCAAAAAAAATACTGAATCACACACCAATGGAGACAAGCTCAATATTCATGGAGCCCCCCACAGTCTAGAGTACTTTCATCTGCTAAGCCTTTATTCTAAAAGGGGAATATTTTCTCCTAGCTGATATAACCAAATACCATCATGTGATGTTTCTATTTTTTATATGGGATGGTGATGGGGAAATTTAAGCCAACATGCATTTATTCAGCAACTATAATAAGCTGAGCATGATGTTATGTACTTTAATAGAAAGGAGAAGTATATGCATACATGGCTGAATATAGACAGCATAGTGAGGCATTGGTGGCTCTGAGGCCAACAGGGGTTTCAGGGTAAATGGCACAGAAAGATTGTAGATCTGGAGTTAGTTACACCATTCCTTAAAACTTAGCATATGGATAGGAAACTGCCCCCTCATGTTCTGAAGCTGTTTTTATCTTTTATGAATCCCCCCTTGAATCTTTTATGAATCCCCTCAGTTAATTTCAGATGTTAACTGAGTAAGCTTTGTGGGGGCTTACTCTAGTTACTTTAAAACTCTTCTCTCCCATTTTAAAATGTGTCCTTCTAAATCTAACATACTTCTGAAGATTTATCCACTCTGTGTGATCATCCCTAGATGTTGTATCAGTATTACTGTCTTCCTATGATCCCATTTTGTCCTCTAAAGCAAACACATGCTTATAAAGTTTGTGGTTATTTTCCAAGATGGTCAGCTACTTATAGGAAGGAATTCCTCACCTTCCTTTTCTGTTTTATCATCTTCCATCTTCTTTATCAAGATATAATAAGAGCTCATTAAACAATTTTGTTCTGACCAGGCATATCTTAAAGCTATAAAACTCTTTTCAAGTCCTTGAGGGCAAAGACTTACATTAATTAACACATCTCAACCTCTTGAAATGATTAAGAAAAACTTATTATGTAGTACTTACTCATTAACAGTATATATATATATATATATATATATATATGGTCAAAATTATTAATCAATTAAATAATTAATTAATTACAAAAGAGAATAAACAACTTTTAGGGCTGTGACTGTAGGTCATTTCTTTTTTTAAAAAAAATTTTATTAATTTTATTTATTTTTGTATGTGTATGAGTGTACTGTCTGCATGCAGGTTTGTGCATCCGTGTCATGCAATGCCGCGGCGGTCAGAAGAGGGTCTTGGATTCCCCTGGAACTGGAGTTCTCCTGGAATTGGAGTTTCCGACGGTTCTCAGCTGCCATGTGGGTGCTGGGGATTGAACCCGGGTCCTCTGCAAGAGCAGTCAGTGCTCTTAACCGCTAGGCCATCTCTCCAGCCCGACTGTAGGTCATTTCAAATAAAGCCAAAATGACAAAAATATTTAAACTTTCTTCTGCCTGCATGTGCACGCTCTAAGTGCACACTTGCATCCAGGTACAGTTGTGTGGAGGTCAGAAAACAACTTGTAGTATATTCTCTCCTTCTACCATGTGGGTTCAAGGGATTGAATTCAGATCTTCAGGATTGGCAGCAAGTACCTTTCATTGTTGATCCATGATGCTGACCCCAAACCTCATTTCTCAGTGCCTTTCACATGTACTGTTTCTTGCTCCTATAAGTTATGTGCACATTCTCTTATTCTTTTGAACATCATCAGTAAATACAATCTAACTGCAAAGCTTCTTCATGGAATAAAATTATTTACCAGCTGATTTTTCATTTCTGAAATATATTTGAAATTTCAAAGATAAACTCTATCATTCAGCATCCTTGATTATACCAAACTTACACTCCATGTTTAATATACACTGTAAAGAATTCACCATAGCCATCAGAAATCTTGGGTTTGGGAGAAACATTAAGCAGTTCAATAAATACAGACACCCCATGATGTTTCTATTAAAGCAGAAAAAAATGAGTTCTCTCCTGACTATCAAATACATTTACAAATCATTACTTTAAAATGTTAAAATAATTACTCAATAATTTGAGTTTTCAGAGAATTCAGTACTCCTTTTTATTTCCAAGAGACATAGACAGTGCATTATAAATTATACCAATTCATATTTTAGGCCTCCAGTTCCATAGCCTTGAGGAATTATGGTCATTTAATTAGGACTGAGCAGTTCCATGCTCAACCTTGAAGGAGTGATAATGTGTCCATGATGTTTCATGTGATAGATGAATATACAGTTCTGCTCCTTGGGTAATGGTATGGTATTTTAAAACCCCTGCAAAAACTCACATTTCTCAACCCATCACATTTTAGCATCACAATGACCTTCTAATATTTGTTTTCAGCTGTTTTTAACCAGCAGGTTATTACTTTCCCAAAACAGAGAGGGAGAGAGCAGACAGATGGTTACTAACAGAGAAGATACTTCAGAATTTTCTAGGCCTTGAAGTGGACTGCAGGGAGTCTAAGGAAGACAAGTTAAGTCTAAGGAAGAATGTTAGCCAAAGAATTTGGGGATGGCATGAGAGGTAAAGAGTAAGATTATAGACTTCTTATCTGTCTTTCAGAGTATTACTTACGAGATGTATTAATTTCTTCCAAACCATTTTACTTTCAACTTTTCAGTCAGCCATCTCTCATAGATATAACCATCCAATGTAAATCCCTCTAGCATAGCCCAGACATCTCCATAGACAAATCATGTTCTTGGATTTGGACTCTAATCACATATGTGCTTTTTTTTCCCCTCTTTGAAAGATCTGCATCATATGTGATCTGTTTTTTAATATAATTTTTTTATTATTGAACTTTTTCCATAGGTCATGCATCATTTCTCAATTGAACGTAGAATAGCTTCCTTTTCCACGCCCCCCACCCCACCTGAGACCCTGCACTCTGCCATACATGTCCTGTATCTTTTCCTGAGCCTTCCCAGATTTTTTTCAGTTCATTTGTTGTTGTTCTCTCCAACTTGTATTGCTGCAGTATATATACATATATATGTACATAGTTATATATAATATATATATATATATATATATACTTACATACACATATCACTTGAATTGGAGGACTATTTTTTTCCTAAAATATATCATGTTTTCCTTAAGGAAGTGCTTGAAGATTCCTCCTTGGCAATCCCAAACAACCAGCAATCCTGCACTTTTGCTCCACATGGGGGTTTTTCCCTCCCATGGTTCCCCAAATGAAGTCCAGTAAGCATGAGTCCGGTCTCGATCCCCCTGCACTGGCCTCCATGATAAGCCCAGGTAGTCAAAAAATGGTAGTCTATACTCTGATGAGGCTGACATCTCCTTAGCTGTTTAGTCCACAAGCTGGGTATCTCAGTAGTCCCCATCTGGCATTGAAGTTTTGGAGGATTCTTGGAGAGACATGAGTCCTCAGTCCATATTGGAAGGTTAAAAAGCTGTGTCTCATGTCTTTGAGGAGTGCCAAATGCAGTGGCAGCCACAGAGTTCATGCACTTGCCAGTAAGAATTGAAGACAGGCCAAACAACAGTACTCTCTCTTTTTTCTTTTTGTCTCTTTACTAAGATCTCAAGTTCTATATCTGCAGTACAGTTTCTCTAGCCTTACTGATTATTTATATCTGGTTGTGCTATCTTTTTGGATGCTTAAGGCCACATGGTTAGCAATGATTATTTATATCTGGTTGTGCGTTCCTTTTGGATGCTTAAAGCCACATGGTTAGCAAAGATTAACCAAGGATTTTGTTTTCTCAAGGTCAGTTGAGGATCTGGTCCTCAGGGGTCTCTCAGGTTTCTCTGTTTTTTGGGGGGGTAGGAGTGTCTTTCTCCTTTCAGCTTTTCATTTACCAGTTCCATCCACTCGAGAACAAAGTCAGGACTTCGTATACCAGGCTTCCTTTTCTGAAGCCTGAGCAGACTTTCCTCTTTATAGACTGGGCACTGGCTGAAGTCCCATTAGTGGATCTCCAAGACCTCCCTGCACAGGAAGACTTGTGACCCACATTTGCAGGACATTTCAAGAGATGCCCCTATGCATAATCCCCTAAGATTTAGTTGACCTCTGAGGGCAAGGAACAAAGTTATCCCTTAGGTCCCTCGGCCAAATTAATATGGGCGTTAAGTGAGCTAAATTTTAAGCTCTGGCTTTTCAAAGAAAACAGAAAAGGCAAACAAAAATGGCAATCAGCACGTCTACTCAACATGCAGACAATCTGGAACTCTTACCTTTTTTTTGCATAAGAGGAGACTGGAGGCCATGGGTCACAGCAAGTGCATCCACATGTTCCAAAACTTACACAGCAGAGAAGACACTCTCCCAGACAGGTTTCAGAACTTGCCACCTGACTAATGCATATTGCTGAACATTTCTCAGCAGCAGAAACTTATCTAAACCAAGCAACAAAAAGTCATTCTTATCCCAGAACTCATTCAAAGACTGAGCTGATTACTTGATGTTAATTTTACTGTTGGAAAGAGAGATCTATAAATGGGATCTAGCTCATAATCTAACAGCATCATGTACATGAAAGGAAATGGATGCAAGCACATTCACAATTCCCCCAGCAGACATTTTATGGAGAAATACCTTTCCTCTATTTATTTTAAGGAGACAATAATTAATTATATTTGCCCAGTCTGGCATGAAGGCTCCATCACCCATAGTGATTTCAATTGACTGAAGGTCCTTACATGAAGGAATATGTTAAAACAAATTGTGAGATGTTAGGTCTCCACTGGGAACTGCATGGCTACTGTGAACAATGTCCACTCAAATACTAGAGGAGAATAAGGAATCAGAGTTCTCGTCACTTTCCAGTTCAGCATAAACTTTGAACTCATAAGCCTCTCTGGGAAACGAGTAAAAGTGGGGATCTTACAAACCATCCTCAGGTAATGCTTTTCTTTTTCACTGCTTTCCTGAATTCATTATTTCTGATATCTACTGTATTTTTAATTGAGTTTAGATATACAGAGATGGAAAATAAACCACTGCTGAGTCTTCATATTTCACAGCAAACTTTTAAAAAACATGCTCTCCTGCCCAGACTCAGAGTGCTAATACTGTGGTGGGCACAGGAATCACTTGACGAGCTCTTTTTAAAGACTGTTTGTCTTACCCCACTTTGACTTAGATGAATATCACCAAAATTCATTCTGCAAGGCATGAGCAATGTCCCCTCCATTCTTTGTCCCTAGCAACAAAATCAGGGCATGAATCCCCTAAACTGCAGTTTGGAAAATCCTAGGTAGTTTATCTGGGCTTACTAACAAAGCAGTGAAGGAGCAGATGAGGGGCTCTTAAAGATGAATGTTTGGTGTCCCTGCCCCTCTGCGTCTAAGGCCCTACCAGTAAATCCACAACCATGCTTGGATCCTAGGACTTCCTGGCAGCTACACAAAGTGCCAAGGCGGGGGGGCGGGGGGGATCCACCCTTTGGCTTTCTCTGTGAATGTTTTCTTACCCCTAGTAAGCACTGCAAGTGTCTCTGAGGCAGGGGATTTAGGATATAGTTTTAATAAGTATTACTATGCTCAATACCTTTAATATATTTCCCTTTAGTGAGGAGCTGGGACAGGGCTTTATACTAACCATAGCATCTGCCCTTTTTCTGTCTCCCAGCCATCTAATACTCTTGGATAATCAAGTCATTGGAACATGGATTTGGAGGCTCATCACAACCCTATTTTGCAAAATGAAACAGGAAAATGTACTGTCCTCAACCCAGTGTCCCATTCTCTCCCACCATTTGGTTAATTCCCTTCATTATTTATGTATTCATTGCTCCCCGTCTCCTCACCTCCATAGAATTATAACTTATGAATCCAGAAATTTTTCTTCTACACATCTAAATTGTCTGCATGAGCAAGTCTATTCATAGCTCTAGGTGTCTGTTTATTATACTGATTCATGATGTTGATGAACATAGCAGCAACAACCATTATTAACTGAGCTCTCTTGCCAGACACAAAGCCTTTTTTGTGCTGAGTGTTTTTTCACTTTACTTAGTTCTTATAACCTTCCAACTAGGGTATCAACAGAGGCAGATAGGAGAATACAGGGTAGACTTTAATACTAAGGTCACCTCTCAATATTAAAAAAAAAAGTGAGTGAAGCAATATACAATCAAACCTGGGCTGCTGTTGCAGCTAAGTGTAAAGACCTGGCCTCTGGACATTAATCACCCTCATACATGAATGAGGAGCTTGTGTGGAAAGGCAGTTAATTTATAACTGCACGCTCTTCCCTCCCAAACATACTAGCCTCAGCCTTTGTAAGACAAAGAGTGTCTTTCAGTTTACCCATTTTACTTTCTTCTTTTTCTTTTAAGACCTGTGTGGATGCAAGGTTTTCAAGTTTCTTGCCTGTCTAAGAAGAGTGATCACATTGCTGTCTAAGAAATTAACTCCCAGGCTTAATTATTATGTGAGTGTGCCAGTGGATTAAGCTTGTAGGCCAAAATAATTTAATATCTATGCTGCATTGACTTTCAAATTATTTTATTTATAATTCAGATGCTGAGACATTTATCACTTTTACAAAATCACCAGGTTGTCCCAAGACCATGGCACCTCAAAACCTCTAACCCCACCAGGTCCATATCTGTAGCAGTAAGTGATAGTCCCTCACTCCCCAACCAAATTGAATTAGGCTTCTCCCCCAGTGTCTCACTTCATCTTTTCCTTTACCTCCTACTTGCAGAAAATTTATCAGGTACTACTAAGCTTGTCAGCAAGGCCATTTGTTCTTAATTTCAAACCACTGTGCTGTTCTTGTTAAAACAACAGTCAGAATGCTTAGACACTACTCCAATGAAAGTCTTTGTCAGCAAACCAGAGCTACCAAATCCTTGTCAGAAAAGTTCACTGATACAAGTATTTCATCATCTCAGAACATGAGGAGTTAACAGACCCAGCTGAGATAAACTACCCCTTTTGCAATGTATCTCTAGACTTGCATATCCCTCCATCCATTAGGGGGCCAATGTACTTAACCTTCTAGCAAGTCGTACTTCCTCAAGGAAAATCATCACCATGCACCACACTCATTAAATCAGTGCCTTGGAGGAGAGGCTGGTTTGGAAATATTTTAATCTTTATGTGATATGTGTGTCTGTCACATGTGTCTGGGACCCAGAAGCAGGTGCCTCATCCCCCAAAGTTGGAGTTATGGGTGATTTTTGAGCCTACCTACATGCATCTTGGGAATTAACTTGGTGTCCTCTGGAAGCATAATAAGTAATGACCAATGAGCTCTCTCTCCAGCTCTTGGTTTTTGAAAAAATTGAGAAAGAAAAAAAAACATTCTTTAACTTTTCCTTTGTCCTTAGCATTGTTCTACATTACTTAATTTTTTTTTTTTACTCCACACTTTTGTAGAGTTAGAGATGGATAAGGGATGCAATTATAAAATAAGCAAAATGAGGAAACATCTCAAAGAAAAGATGTGTAGATTTTTGACAAAAGACATACAGCAGTGAGAGTCAAGGTAATAGGTAAAACAGAAAGCAATTGCTGATTGTGCTGTGAAGCCAGGGAAGACACAGGGACCATGGAGAACAGACTGGAGAGATGTGGACTCCACCGCCACTCATGTAAGATGAGCACTGTTCTCAGCCTTCTTTAGAGAAGCTTCTTCTTGCAGTGAGCCATGGATAACACAGGGAGTCACAACTGCTCAAGGTATAGAAAGTCAGTATCTGTGGAGTACTTGATCCCAAATAGGACATCTATATCATGTTCTACATGTCCAGTGGAATGTTGTGTGTGGAAGAGATGGGAAAATGAAAGGAAGAGCCAAAGAAGGTAGAGTGCTGTAAAACAGCGTTTTCTGTACCTGACTTTGCTATTATACTCATGAACTCACTGCTGATTTGGTTAAGATCTACACAGGACTGGACTCATCACTATTTCTTCATGCATGTGAAGCCCCACCCTTCACTCTGAGACTCTGGGCAGTTAAATGAGTGCTGGGGAAGGGGCTGTCATTTTTATTCAGTGTTAACTAATCTGTCACTAATGCTTACACAAGACACCATGACTAAACTCAGTGGGTGAAAGGAAAACATTAAAGTGGAAGACTGCCTGAGGGGAAGAAGCCGCTCAGCATGAGAGGGAATGAGATAGGGTAAGTAATGGGGTGAAAATGGTGGATATATATAAAATATATATATACATATATATATATATATATATATTAAGAATAAGAGCACGATGAAACAAAGTACATTGACGCTTTCCTCCTGAAAATGGTATGGTGATCCCTGAATAGCAAGTATTATCAGGTGTATTTACCAATATAACAGAATTTGGATAGGCTATACAGTAGCACTTTCACTGACTTTTAATCCCCATTTTATAAAGATTATAAAGTTTAAGGCTGAGAACCAGTAGAAATTAGTCAGGGGCTAGGACTACTGGCTGTTCTTACAGAGGACCCAGGTTTTATTCCCAGCATCTACATGACAGCTAACAACTGTCCACAGCTTCATTTTCAGGGGCTCTGTCACCCTCTCTGGGAATTGCACAGCATGGATGTATTTAAGAACATGTAGGCAATATACTAATAAACATAAATCAAAAATAATTAGTAATTTTTAAAATTACAGCTGAAATTAGTAATTCAGCCTCTGAAATTTTTAGTCTTATTTGACCAGAACTTTTAAATAAAACTAATAATTTTTAAATTATATGAGGGATTTTCAATGCTTTATACAGAATTACAAATCTATGCACACACATATACATGTTTCTGCAAATTAATAAATAGACATTATTAGTTTCACTGATACAAGAGATGGTGATATAATTTCCTGAACTGGTGAAGACAGTAACACTGGAGATGATGCTGCCACTTATTTATTTATTTAGTTAGTTATTTAGTTCACAGAAAAACTTTTTCGATTACCATAATTTTAAGTAAGATTGTCAGGTTAGAAGCACACAAAGCAAATGATTTCGTTACGGAATCTTCAAATACATGTATCATAATACTAACGTATGTGGCATCGTACTTATTTTTTCTTATTCATTCCTCTCCTACATTGCCCTTACACCCCATTCCTCTCTATACCTGTTTCCTTCTCTTACCCAAGTTAGTCACCACCCCCTGCTCTCTTGTTACATGATTACTACTACACTATTTTCTACCTTCCTTAAGATTATTTCCTTGTCTTTCATTATCCCCTTTTTGTTTCATGGCCTAAAGGCACACACAAATAAGTACACACACACACACACACACACACACACACACACACACACACGAAAATACACACCATTTTAAATGTATGGCACACATATGAGAGGAAATGTGATTTTTGTGTCTTTCTGAGCCTGACTCATTTCATTTAACCTAGAGATTTACAATTACATTTATTTTCTTGCAAATGTCAGGACCATCATGCATATATACCACATTGATTTTTTTACCTGTTGAAGAACACCTAAATTGGTTTTATTTCATGGTTATTATGAATAGTTTGGCTATAAACACAGTTATACAAGTATCTGTGATATGTTGACTTAGAATCCTTCAGATTAATAGCAAGTTTATTGTAGTTTTGTCTTTAGTTTTCAGAAGAATATGTATGCCGATTTCCATAGTGGCTGCACATATTTATATTCTTTTCTTTTTCTAATTTTTTTTTTATTTCTGTATGTGTATGAATGTACTGTCTGCATGCAAGTCTGTGCACCCGTGTCGTGCAATGCCGCAGAGGTCAGAAGAGGGCGTCGGATTCCCCTGGAACTGGAGTTCTCCTGGAATTGGAGTTTCAGACGGTTCTCGGCCGCCATGTGGGTGCTGGGGATCGAACTTGGGTCCTCTGTAAGAGTGGTCGGCACTCTTAACCGCTAGGCCATCTCTCCAGCCCACATATTTATATTCTTACATGAAGTATATAAGTATTTTTCTTTCCTCACATCTTCACCAGCATTCATTGTCATTTGTTTGCTTGACCATTACCAATCTGAATGTAGTTAGATAGAATCTCAACCAAGTCCTAATTTGCATTTCCCTGATTGCTGAATATATTGAACACCATTTTGGGGGTTTTATTGATAATTTGCACTTCTTCCTTTGAGAAGACTCTATTCAATTCATTAGCCATTTACTGATTTCGTGCTCTGTTTTGTTGTTTAAATTTTTGCAAGTTTTTATATATTCTGCATATTAAACTTCTGTCTCAATTACAGTTGATAAACTCATTTTTGTCATTGTTTGGCTACTTGTTCACTCTGATGATGATTTCATTTGCCTTAACAAATCTTCCAGTTCTTATGGCTATTTTATCTGATATTGGAGTCCTGTTCAAGAAAAATGCTTGTCACATCTGTATCTGAAGTGTTTTATCTTTGCTCTCCCCTCTAACAGTTTCAAAGACTTATATGGAAGTTGTTGGTTTTTGTTTGTTTGTTTTATTCTTAATTTATTTTTATAGTGTGAGAACTATATATTTTTTTCATTTTTCTACATAACGACATCCAGTTTTTTTCAAGACTATTTGTTAACCAGGCTATCTATGCAATACATATTTCTATAGCATTGTCAGAAAACTAGGTAACTGTAGCACTCTGACTTCATTTCTGGGTCCGCTATTCTATCCAGTTGGACAACATATCTGTTTTTGTGACAGTACCATGCTGTTTTCCTTTCTGGGGCTCTGTAATTTAATTTGCAATGGTAGTTGTGATAACTCTGGCTCTTCTCTTTCTTCTAAGGAAGCAGGAAGCAGGGCCTTTCCTACTTTCTTATACATTTTTAAAATTTCTCTCTACTTCTGTGAAGACTGATATTGAAATTTGATGGGAATTTCATAAAATTTGTAGATTGCTTTAGCCATTTTTAGAATATTAATTTTGCCAACATGAGAGCATGGAATATCTTTCCAGCTTGAAATGTCTTCAACTTATTTGTCAGTTCCTTAAAGATTTTATTGTAGAGGACTCTTACCATCATAGTTAAGATTACTACCAGATATTTTATTTTTATCACTGCTGTTCTGAATAACATTCTTCTGCCCCTCGATTTCTTTGTGAGTTTGTTATTGGTATCTTGAAAAATGGATGAATTTCCAATGTTGATTTTCTTTTTTCAATAATAGTTACTTTCTATGTTTTTATTTTATTTATTTTTCTTTTTTATTGATGTTTTGTGTATTTCATACATCATTTTTCAATTCACTTCAGGTATATTCCCCTTTCCCTTCCCCCCAGATCATGCATTCTGCCATAACTGTTTTGCATCTTTCTCTCAGGCTTTTCTTTTATGCTTCGGTATTCACATTTTCCTCCATTAATTTTATATTACTCTAAAATATAGATACATACTCTTCACCCATATACAGTAATTACAGAGTCTGAAAATAATTGGTGGGTGGATTCTAGAGCCCACTGAGATATTCACATTATAACAACATAGTTACTTTCAGATAAACAGAAATATAACGATAATGTCATTCAGCTTACCTTTCATCTGGGGATTTGGTGTTAGCATCGACAAATGGGGGAAACCATTCTCTGTCTTTCTGGGACTGTGTTACTTCACTCAGCATAATGGCCTCAAGCTCCATCCATTTACCTGCAAAGTTCATAATGCCATCTTTCTTTACTGCTGAGTAGGACTCCACTGTGTAGATGTACCACATTTTTGTCATCCACTCGTCTGTTGAGGGGCATTTGGGTTGGTTCCCGCTCTTTGCTACTGTGAAGAGAGCTGAAATAAGCATTGATAAAATGTATCTTTGCAGTAGGATGAGTCTTTGGGGTATATTCTCAGGAGTAGTATGACTGGGTCAGGTGGTAGGCTCATTTTGAGTCTTTTAAGGGTCCTCCACACTGCTTTCCACAGTGGTTGTACAAGTTTACATTCCCACCAGCAATGGATGAGTGTTCCCCTTTCCCCACAACCCTTTCAGCATCTGTTGTCTTTTGTTTTCTTGATCTTAGCTAGTCCTATTGGAGTTAGATGATATCTGATAGTGGTTTAATTTGCATTTCCTTAGTTATTAATGATGTTGAACACTTTTTAAGATGTTTCTTAGCCATCTTTAATTCCTCCCTGGTGAAGTCTCTGTTCAGCTCTCTACTCCATCTTTTGAGTAGGTCATTTGTATTCTTACTTCTTTGTTTTTTGAGTAGTTTATATATTCTTGATGTTAATGCTCTGTCAGATGTATCATTGGTAAAGATTTCCTCACACTCTGTGGGTTTTCTCTTCACCTCCTTGAATGTTTCCTTTGCCGTACAGAAGCTTTTGAGTTTTATGAGGTCCCATTTGTCGAATGTTGACCTTACTTTACTGTAAGTATCAATCAGGTCCATGTTTTCTGGTAGGAGTTTTGGGTCTTTTTATAGAGGGTCATGTTGTCTGAATAAAGGAATAATTTGACTTTCTTATTTTCAGATTTTTAATTTTATTTATTTCTCTTTTATTTACTACTCTAAGCCTTCAAGGATATATTAAGTAAGATCAAAGAGATGGCACTCTGTCTCATTTCAGATTTTGTATGATATGATCTCTTGGTCCCATTTAGTCTAATGTTACCTTTAGTTATACAACATTTATCATGGTAAGATAAAATATTTTCCAGCTGTTCTAATTTCTTCAATGTTCTTGTCATGAAGGAATATCTAGCTTCTCTACAATCTTTTCCCACATACATTTGAATAGCTATGTGTTCATCTTACTTAAGTCTGCCTTCATTTTTCTATAATAATATGCCTGGAGTAATTCGTCTCTGCTCACATTTATTTGGGGATCTAAGTGCCTGCTGCAATTTAATGACTAATTCTTTCTTTATATTTTGTATTTTTATGCTTTAATTTCATTGAATATTTCTTTATGCCTATAGTGTTTTTCTTAGCTCCTTCTTCTTTCCTGTGGATTCATTAGTTCTAAACAAACTGCCATAACATTAATAGCAAACCATACAGGATACAGAAATACACTTGAAATTAATGATGGTCCCTGAACAACCCCAGGACACAGCAGAGATCTTCAACTCTGCCCACTTAGATAGGCAAATGAGAGAACTGCTAGGACTGGGTAATACAAAGAGGATGAGTGACCCAAGATCTGATTCTGTTCTGTGTTTCACCTGGGATCCTCAATGAGTGTGTAGGATAGGTCGTTTCTTCTTTGAATCCACCTGACCGATTGTGTACTTAGGGGAGGAGCCTTGAGTCAATGCCCATCCATGAGGTTCCTGTGGGACTGTCCTGCATGCAGTTTTGGTGCACAACATTTTGGAACTATGGGACTTTGAGTAGGGATGGAGCCATATAAAAGGCCCACCACGGGAAATGAGGCTCTCTGTTGCCTCCTTTTGACCAACATGAAGGCAGAGGGCAAAGGGGCTACATGGGAACTCCAGGCGGCCATTTTTGGACCATGGGACCCAGCTGAGGCTGCATTCTTGCCTTAAGTTAGTGTGTGTTTCTTTGCCATTATTTTGTAAGCAACCCCATTAAAATTACCTAGTTTTAACATGGATAACTCTGTTCTTGCATTGCCTTAGGTACTAGGGAAACCTGAAAGAAGCAGAGAAGGCTGACGGAGCTCCAGGCTGCTGTGGGTGTAACAGTGCACTGTGAGTGTCCCTGTTCTAGAAAGAAAGCTCCTCTGCAACAGAGTGACAAAATTAAAAGGTATGTTAGTTAGTGTCTATGAAACTGCCAGGAGGGATGGAGTTGTATCCAGAAATCTCCGCTAACAGGAAAAGACATTTAATGGTCAATCTTTTGTGCATGAGGAGACAGCATTGTCCTTTTGGTAGGCTTTTAAGAAGCAGTGGAGCTCCTTTTCCCCACAGTGCACTAGTGTACACACACACATACACACACACACACACACACACACACATACACACACACTCACACACTCACTCACACAGTCACACTTATACATACACAAGAGCTCAACATGGGAACTCTATGATTGCTTTTTTTTTTCCTTTCAGTGGCTAGAAAGGAACAATTCTTAACCATCTCTTGCCCTATTTCCCTCATAAAAGAGTGAAAGGGGCCCAGGCACTAGAAATTACATTATTTGACATTCTTGCCAGTGGGGCTTTCAAGGAAAAAGTACATTCAAAGAATGGTTGGATTCAGATACAATCTACAATTAATCAAAACAGTGTTTCAAAGGAGCTAATCCTGTACTCTCAATGTCTTTGCCAGCATGCTGTCCACTAGAACTGAGGAACAAAGAATGGCCATGTGCAACCAAGAATATTGAATAGCAGGAGCACCATGTCTAAATCCAAAGCCTTAAGAATGGGAAGGAGATGGATTCAATGGAGAAAGGAAGAAGGAAAAGAAAGCTATGACCTCATTCCTTGTTTGCTTTCCAGACAAACCCTGTCAGTAGAGCCCCAAATGATCACTCTGACTTCCAGATATACTCCAGGGACGTAAAACTTTGTCTTCCCAAGGCATATCCAAACATTAATGTGTAAAAGATTAGAACAACGTGAGGAAAAATACAATGGAATTTTACAACTATATAATGGTTACAATGCAGCATGGTCAAGCTCTGGGTTGGCCAAGGGTCTGGTGAGGACAATGTCTTCATTAACTTCATGATCAGTAAGAAGGCTGGGCATATTGGCCTTTGACTACTCCAGCTCTCTGTCTGTGTCCTATCACACAATAGGTCCTCAGCCTAATGACTGATGGACTGCATAAACAAATGAGGTTTTTCAATAAGCCGAAGGCCTGCCTGCTTTTCTTCAGAGGAGTCTGTGCTTTATATGCTGGTATGCATCCAGAATAATATTTTCCTTTCAAGGTAAGATAGTAGAGAATTATTGGCAAAGTATGGGCCCAGGAATGTGCACTGTCTCTGAACATTGCTTCATATAATCCAATCGAAGTTTCTTTTTTCTAGAATAAAATATCCATAAGACAAGCAAAACAGTATCATTTGAACACTAAAGAAATGTCAGAAAACAGGACATTTCAGCTGTTTCAGACAGAGATTTAAAATAACAGAATATGAATAAAAATGCCCAAGCTTGATATGGTACCTTTATGATTTTCCTTTTTCATTGAGGCTATGTCTGTGTTTCTCTCTCAAATTTCCCCAAATGGCTTCCATCTCATGGTCCATTATGGCTGTTCCTCTATTAACCGTCACATCTGAATTCTGAGGTGCAAAGAAAAAAATAAAAAGATGAAATCAAGACAATAATTTTCTCTATAAGAGCAAGTCCTGTTGCTTCAAGCTTTTCCATTCACCCCTTAGCCAAACTTTAGTCATTTTTCCTAATGGAACTGTAAGGGAGAACGGGAAATGTAGATTTAAGTCTCTAATCCCTTTGGGAAATTAGGGATAAAGTGATAGGAGAGCTTGGATATTTCTCCTACAGTCTTATATTTAGACTATTAATCAGTATTGGAAGTTTTAGGTAAGGCAAAATTCTGTATTTTGGCCCATTTTAAGAACAGATTTCTTGTAATTGGATAGCCACATATAATATTGATATGTATGTGACACATCTTAAAAACTTGTCTCATATAAACTATTCATAACAATGTTGTGAGATCATACTTTCATCATTGACTAATCAACCAATTGATGAATGCCAAACAAAATGTAGTATATCCATAAAATGTTATATTATTGGACAGTAAAAATAAGAAGTGAAACTTCTTTTTTTTTTTACCTGACTAAGCATGGTGAAACTTGAAAATATTCTGTCAAAAAAGACATATTTTGGGATTTCATGTTTAATATTTGTTCATGGGGAGTAAACTTGTACAAAATAAAGTATGGTTTTCTTTGGGATGTACAGGAGTTGGAGTCAAATATCTGAAATTGATCAAAAGTAGTTAATGCTAATAATTATACAGCACTGAATTTGCTAAAGTGATTGAATCATACATTTTTAAAGCAATAAAATCATATGTTCCATTTTCTAATAAGCTTTTGAAAAGATAAAAAATAAATGATAGTATCCTATAAGATACTATCCTACAGGATCCTATAGGATAGTATAGGAAGGCTTTGAGGGCTAGAGAGATGGCCTAGCAGTTAAGAGCGCCGACTGCTCTTATAGAGGACCCGGGTTCGATCCCCAGCACTCACATGGCAGCGGAGACCATCTGAAACTCCAATTCCAGGAGAACTCCAGTTCCAGGGGAATCCAACGCAGTCTTCTCACCTCCGCGGCATTGCACGACACGGGTGCACAAACTTGCATGCAGACAGTACATTCATACACATACAGAAATAAATAAAAAATTGTTTTTAAAAAAAGGAAGGCTTTGAAATATATATTCTGACACTAAATGGGCTGGATTTAAGTCTTATCACACAGCTCAATAGATAAAACAGCTGGTAGAAATTGATAAATTTAAATGTTTGAGCCACATGCTTACAAGGAATATGAGAAATTTTATCTAAACATGTAATACACTTTTCTCTTGTCATAAACATTTGCAATGAAAATAATACATGGGATTATGAACAGAAAAATAAATGACAAAATATGGGCAGATATGCTTGACTTTCATTTTCCAAACCATTCGAAAACCAAAATTGATTGTTTTGATCCCATGTGCCAGGAAGTACCCTTGATATTCTTTAACAATTTTGTCTAATTTTACTCTTTGTAAGTATCTCATGAAACTACAAAACTGAAGAAGTCTACTACATGGGACAGCAATGCAGAAAAGGGATTGTTTTCCCAGAGGACTTGCACTGGATTCCTAGCACAAACATGGTGGCTCACAACCCTCTCGAACTTTAGTTTCAGGGGATCTGATGCTTTCTTCTGGCTTCCACAAGGTTCCACACATAGGTGCACTTACATAGATGCAGACAAAGCACTGATACAATGAAAATATAAATAAATAAAAATTTTACCAAAAAATGAAGATGAAGTAAGTTTATAATAGTTAATGTTTTTGTAAATTTTTATTTAATTTTTGTGTATTTCATATAGAACATCTCAATCAATCTTAATCATATTACACCCTCTTCCCCACCAGCACCATCCTAGACCCCTCAGTGAAATTCATACATTCTGCCATTTGTGTTAAGGGCCATTGTATCAACTTCCTTTCCCAAGACATTCATCAGTGCAAGTTCATCTATTCCTGTCTAGTCAGCCTATCTAAAGTGCCTCACTTTAAGAAGATCAGCCCTTCCTCACCCAGGAGTAAACAATTGCCAATGTTTCTTCAGCTAATATTGTGGCCTGCTTCCCACTTCCCAAATTCTATTCTGGATTCTTGTCTGCTTGAGCTTTCACGGGTCTTGTGCATGCTGACACCATTGCTATTTGGGCCATATGAGCAGGGTCCCAGGACTCTACTGTAGGACTCTGTTTCCATATGGTCATGCATCTCTTCCTTGCCTCTTGCAATCTCTCCACCCACTCTTCTGCAATGGCCTTGAATCCAGAGAGCGTTTAATATAGCTGTCCTATCCAAGGACCCATATTCTGCAGACTCAATCTCTACACCTTGATTGTGACTTTTTATGTTCCTGGCCCCATGTTGCATGAGAGCACTCCATTAAAGAGAACTAAGAGATTCATTTGTGCCCTTACCCTTTGTTCTATGTTGCAGGAGTCTTAGGTGTAGAGCATTCATTATAGATGTGCCAATTAGGCTTGGGCACTGTCGGTGCATGAACAGTTGTGGTATTCTGTAATACTCTCCATCTGGTGTAAAGAAGCTTCTTTCTTGAGTGTTGACTGGGATACTTACCTGTAAATATAAGGATACATATTTTACATTAGTCTAGGGATGTGACAGTCTTGAGGATTTCTCTAAGATCAATAAACTTTCCATCCATGTATATTTGGCTATATTTACAGTACCACATGTGAGTTCCCTCCCATTGAGTGGGATTTAAGGTCAAATAGATAGTAGTTCTTTATTCCCAAGATCCCAAGATAATAGTACCCACACACACACATACACACACACACACACACACACACACACACACATATATATATATATATTAGAAACAACAAAGGAACTGAAACAAAACTCTGGAAAGACTCAGAAAAGATGCAGGACATGTATGGTACAGTGCAGGGACTCAGGTGAGGTGGGGGTCATGGAAAGGGAAGCGACTCTAGATTTGATTGAGAAATGACCTATGGAAAAAAGTTTAATAACAATAAAAAGTACCACTATTATACCAATGTCATATTGATGTGGTTATTTGGTCTTAAAGCTAGGGTTAGATCATCAAGTTATCTTCCTCCTTAGCAGCTTTGTACTGCTGTCCAACCCCATGAGAGCTACCCTTCAGGGGAAGTGTCCTCCCCGTCAGGTCCAGCTCCATTGTCCCAAATCCTGTGCCCAAGATAAATCCTGTCTTCAGAAAGAGGATCTTACATTCACGTTCTTGGAGGCAATCAAGAGATATGGCAATAGCCTGTGTCATTTAGGAGTCTCTTGAACTACCTCGACTAGCAACTCAAAGGAAGGTTTAGCCTGTCTAGCACTGTTTCTGGTTATGTAACCTTCAGCTATTCACATGGTCTCATGAAGAAATATTGTGTGTGTAATTTGTCATTAGATTGTTGAATTCATGTCATTCCCTTTATTTTTTGTACTAGCTAAGCATTGCTTATTTTTCATAGAGCTAAATGTGTACATATATAAGCAATGAGTGCAGGTTATATGAGTTCAAAACTTTACATGAAATGAAACGTCACCTCATGATGATTTTTAATGCAGTGTTGGCAAGAAATTGGTCTTTTACCCATATTGATGGAGGAAATGTGTAGAAATGATTCATTGAGCTCTTTCATTTCCCTTTAATTTATTTTGTGTTAATATACTGTTTTTAGAGAAGTACAAGGCTCACAGAAATAAAAAGTGCAGAGTTCCCCTAGGCACATACCATTTCTTAGTCTCCAGCCTCATCAGCATTCTGCTCTAGAGTGGTCTTTTGTCAGTCATTGGTTCAACACTGACAAGGCATTTTCAACTAAAGGCCAGTTCCCATGGGAGATAATAGGTCCAATAGATAGATGATAGATGATAGATAGATAGATAGATAGATAGATAGATAGATAGATGATAGATGAAATATAGGAAGCTTTCTTTTTATGCCAAACAGGACCATGTGGGCCTGCTAAAGGAAGGGGAACACAGTGCCCTCTTTGTGAACACTGTGGGGTGCTGAACCCTCCGCACAGAGGCCAGCTGGCTACTTCCTGTAGCCCAGCCTCAGTGGTACTTCCAACTCAGGCCCTTAGCCTGGACCCATGTGACACCTGTTCCACTCTTGGCCGTGGCTTCCCACCTGTCCAGAGACTGCTGAACCCTGGACTGGAATTTCAAGCTGATGGCTGATGGCCTCCCTTCAGCCAATGTCCACACACAACACCAACTACCCAGACTGGTAGTCCACAAGGGAAACATTTTTCCAACCCACTGGTCACCTGAATGAAATGCAGGCCTATCTTAGCCTGTATGTGCACAATAATTAATAAAAATAATGGCTGGGAATTCCCTGATGATGTTACTATGAATTTCAAATTTACTCCTTGACACAGCTAGCTTTTATAAACTAAATGATGTCAGTTCCCAGAGCCAATTATAACTCCCCCAACTCCGTGCCAAAGCACACCATTGCCTCACCCAGCATCATGCACTTAGGCCACGTTGCTTGCTCCTCATTGGGGTGGAGTCAGACCCTTGACCACAAGGTGACCTGAGGTGTGCTAGCTGGAAAGCTAGCCTGCAATTCAAGCTGGATTTTCCCACAATGAAAGATAGATGATTGATAAATAAATGATAGATAGATAGATAGATAGATGATAGATAGATAAGATAGATGATAGATAGATGATAGATAGATAGATAGATAGATGGATAGATAGATAATAGTTGATAGATATAGAGAAATAGAGATGGATATAGTTATAGATATATTTATGGTGAATCATTCACTAAAGTGTAACATAAGATAGGGTCACTGCCTTAACCTTCTCTGTTCATCTTCCCATCTTTCCATCATACCCCAGATCCTAGGAACCACTGATCCTTGGTGCCACTGATCCTTGGTTTGCCTCTATATGCTGAAATCATATTATTTCTACTCTTCTCAGATTGGTAGTTTTCAGTTAGTAATGCAAGTTTAAGTACCTATGTGCAATTTTCATCCTAGGACAGCATTTAATTTTAGTGTCAATTTATATCTCATTAAACAGATTTACTATACTTTTCCATTTACTCATTGAAAGTCATCTTGCTTTACCCGAATTTTGACATTATACATGAGGCTACCATAAACCTCTTTCAGTAGGTTTGCAAAAGATACACATTTTTTACTTATTTAAGTAAACACAAAGCAACACAATTTCTGGACTGGACAATGAGAAAATGTTGATTGACATAAGAAACTCTTTGATTATATAATGAATCTAGCATTCCAGCCAAAAAATATTCAATGTTCATTTCTCCACATCCTTGCTAGAAGTTTTTCTAGTATTCGTTTTGGATTTTTGTGATTCTAAACCATTTCCCCTGTAATGTGTATATTAAAATCTATCTATCAATCATTCATCTATATATTTATTCATTTATCCATTTATCATCTATCTATCTGTCTATCTATATGTCTGTCTGTATTTCTGTATATCTATGTATATTTTTTTAGTTCTGGATGAATACCTGTCCATACAAGACAAATACTCTTCCACTACCTCCTATATGATATTAATTTAAATATTTTGAAGAATTCATACATGTTTATTTATATAATCTCTAACCTCTAATTCCCCTGTGACATCCTTGCTGTCAAATTCATGACTTCTGTTATAATTATTATTGTAACATATCTATGTATATAGACATAGGTATATGTATGGAGCTTACTGAGTCTGATTATTGTTGTACATGAACACTTGGGTTTGGATAATTCAATAGGAGTCTCATGGCTAGGGAACATGGATTCTCCTGTTCTCAGCAGCCACAGACTATCCATAGCTCTACATAGTGTTGGGGAATTGGGAAAATGTTCATATCTTTGGGAGCATGGTGGCTGTGGTCAGTATGCAGGTCTTCTTTAGGGAGCTGTACTATGGAGATTTCCACGGGTGCAGCTTCCCTGTTATATCTATAATGCACTGTATCACAGCATACACTGTGTTCCTCTAGCTTTCATCAGTTTTCTGCTCCCCTGAGCTTTATATATAGGGGTCATTGAATTACTTTGTGAGATAATTGTTTGGGTGTTTTGCTCAGCTTATATTTGGTTTCCCACAAATACTTCCCATGTTTAATGAAGCAGAAACATGGTAAATTTGATTCTTTTTGATATTCCATATAGATAAGTCAAAGTATAATAGTCAAACTCCAAAGAATGGGAACCTGCAGAGTGTGTATCCCTGGATGGGGCCCTTATTTAAAACTCATCTACCAATGTCTCAAGGATCATTGAGGAAAAGGGGATGGAATGATTGTAAGAGCCAGGGCTGATGCATATATGTAGAGAAACAGTGACTCAGATCAACTGTAAGCTTTCACAGGTAAACCTGTGGCAATGTTGGCATCAGGCATGAGACCCATGCCAACTAGGACAAGGTCTCAAAGTGGAGCAAGAGAAATGGCTGGGGGACTGACCTTGGAATGAGAACTACAAGAGAATGAATACTGTTGTCTGAGGAAGAATATGCCTTGCCCAGGATTCCTAGATATGCTGACTAGACTCCAGTGGATCTATTTGCAAAGAAGGACCTCTGGATTTGGGAGCTTGAGAGGATAGGGCTTAGCTTGGATGATGGAATGCATGAGATCTGATAGGGGGCTGGAGCATGAGGGGGACTGGGTTTGACTGGAAACTACTGTATAAATTATAAAAAATGCTTGATAAAGAAGAATTTTGATTACATTTAAAAATATTTTGAGATTTCTAATATGAATTGTACTCTACATGTGTATTGGGGAGAATGTAAGTAGAGAGCCTGGTGATATATTTGTGAGTTAGGGGACTTCCTCAGATGTGGTAACAGAATATAAGGTATATCTAATTAATTAGGTTGAACTGAATGAGTTGAAGCCTTGACCACTGGGAACGCAGTGCCCATGTGATTGCAGTATATAACAAGGATACTTTCTTCCCACAATGGAAACTTATAAGTATCAGGACCCCCCTCTCCTTGGCTACAGATGTTGTATGTAAGTCTGTGAAATCGTCTGTTGCGTTTCAAGGACATCCCAGTTCTGATCTATTCCATTCTGGCCATTGGCAGCAACCAGTTTGAAGCAGGTTGTTATTTGGCCCTATTTCAGTTTTATGAAATAGGTTCAGTCTTTCCCTCAGCAACACTAACCTTGAGACTGTCCCTGGAATTTTGACTTTTTTATGTTTCTCATTTTATACATTGTGATGCCATGGGAACCTCAGCTTTGAACCGTGTCCACTTTAAGCTTCTTTTCATACCATGTCTCAGTCACCCAACTTCATATTTCTTTTTTTTATTTTTTTTTAATTTATTTTTATTGATACTTTGTGTATTTCATACATCATTTTCCAATTCAGTTCAGGAATATATCCCCTTCCCTTCCCCCCCACCCCACCCCTACCCATCGCAGATCGTGCATTCTGCCGTAAGTTTTCTGCATCTTTCTCTGCTTTTTTGTTTTGTTTTTTTTTCATTTTTTTTTAACAGTAGGTGATAATTTGTGAGTACAAGCATCCTTCATGTAAAACCAATTTGCAAGCAGTTGTGCCCAAACCCACACAGCTCATGGGTCCCACCATCCTGAAAGGGGTCATATTTCTAATTGAGAATAGATGAATCATGAATTAGTCAGAGGAAACACCACAGCCATAATTTCTAACAATCTACTACTAGAGAATAAGTTGTCTTCTTTTATAAAACATCTAATCTAAATGTTGATCCATGACTCATACCTTGAACTTGAAGGCCAGAATTGAAAGTTCACAGTACTCAATATTACGGAGAACAGTTCTGATATTTAAACAAGAGTGTCATTACTGAATTGGTTTTAATGCTAAATATAACACTGAACATATGGCTGTTTTTTATGAGAATGAATCTATTGTCTTCCACAGGAAGATATTTATTTTCCTTTAGAAAATGTGAAAATATAGTAACTAAATATATTGATTATTTCTTTGTTATTAACAGGGGTTTTAGTATTGATCTATGATAATACTTCCAAATGCAAAATGCTCTGGCCACCCCTGTGTTGCAATGTGATCTTGAGGATCTAGCTGTTGGGAGGGAAGCTTTTGGCCAGCTTCCCTTGTCATGATTTCACTCAGATTTCAACAGAGATTAATTTTGTGTCTGCTATACCGGATCATTTGTGGTCTCTTACTCAAATCAATTTCAATCATTTAAATGTGGTATGGTCTTAGGGATTTAAATCAGTCCAAATGATAATTGAGCTGCTTTAATCCCAGAATCAGGAACCCACAGCTTCTCTTTTCCTCTTTAGAATAGAGACAGAAGCAAAATCTTTGATAAAGAGCTGTGACTACTCAAGCAGGCAGTTATAGGCCAACAGTGGAAAAGTGATACTATATTTTCACAAACATTTTCCAATAACTACTTGCTGGCTTGTCAACTTGGGCAATAATTACTGGAAACATGCATGTATTCAAACCTTTCTAAATAATAATTTGCCTTCCATTTCCCTGAATTCTTAAACAAGTTAACCTATTTATACATACCTACATAAACATTTCCTTTGTTCTGACCCTTGTACAGAGATATATGGTAATTTACTAGTAGGCATAAGACAGAAATTTGTTATTTACAATGAAAACACCTAGAACTATTTCACGTTGAAAATAAGTACCACACCAACTGATAACGAAAGCATGATCTCACAGTATCATTTTGTGTATGTGAGCTATGGAAACAGGAGTTTGCAGAAACTGCCTGTGAATGATCTGAACCTCATCCTCTTGCAAATGGAAACAGGACATTGCTTTGTGTTACTACAGTAAATATTTTGATTCCCTCAAGAACTGCAGCAACACTTATTTGGTAAGATTACAGTGGTGGCAAGAGTTATAGGTGGTCCATAACAAGGTGATATGAATGTATTTCTAGAAACTCACATTTTTTTAGCATTCTGTATTGGCTGAAGCTTTGACATTTAATGGGCTATTGTCCAAGCTTTTGCTGTAATATCCCAATTAATTCAAATTCCCCCAGTGATTCTATTATTACAGATAGAAGTTGTATTTCATGTACTAGTATGCAATTCTATATCCTGAGGTTGAGAAATCTAGGCTACACATCATCATTTTAGCTCAGTATTTTTATACTATTAATGGGATAAGGCAGGTGATGAAAGAACTCAGATTTCTGGCCTGGTCAACTACCAACAGTTTTAACGCAAGACATTTCTTCTCTTACTCCACAAGGAAATAAATACACTAATTGGAATAAATTGGAATTTTTAGAACTAGAAGAAGTTTCAGAAATAGAAAAATAAATTCAGTCTTACCTTTAAGAAGCTGTCTTAACTAAAGTATGATGGAGAGATCAAGTGATGTAAAATATTGTGCTTTGAGGAGAGTAGCTTTGCAGTGGTCTTCTGGATATAGCTCTTTTAAAAACGAGGAAACAGACACAGGTCTGTTAGTGTTTCCAAAGGTTACACAAATGGGTCAATTACACCAACAAAGATAGAGCTCAGACTCCCTGTCTTTAACACATCAAAGGTATCTATACACAGTAATTAAACTGTTTCTTAGAAAATCCATTATCATTTCCCTATTGAAAAATGTAAAATTATTAAAGTTTATTAACTTATTTTTGTTATGATGAATCCAGTAGGCTTTACAAGATTTTTTCCCTTTAGATTAAAAATTCAAGAGGCTACAAAGCTCACACAAAAGTACAGAGTACTTGCAGCTCTTATAAAAGACTTCACTCCATTTCCCAGAATTTAGACAGCAGATCAAAATTTTCTGTAACTCCATCCCAGGGAAGCAATGCTCTCCGCTGGCACTTCATCAGCCACAAGGGATATATATATATATATAGATATATATATATATATATATATTAGGTGAATATTAGTATGTACATACATCATGCATACATACATACAGACACAGTTTGTGGCATATGAATATAAAATAAATCTTTTAAAGGTTAAATATTATAAAGATATGTATTTCGTCATTAGGAATACCCATAATTCTGCCATTAGCAAGGAATTTTAAGGAAAAGGCCTGTCAGGTTTTTTGGAAACAATCACAATACCTTGATTATAGTTATTTAAAATATTGAGTTATTTTATATTTGAAATATATAATCATCAATTGTTTCAGAACTCCTAGTCCATACATGTTCATCTTTCTTCAGATATTTTTTAGTAACTACTGAACCAAACACAGCAGTTATCATAACAGCGTGTAGTTCTTCCCCATAAGAGAAATTGATAAATTTTTAACTTTCTAGTGGGGTACCAACTGTATAAAAACATAAGATATAAGATGGCTCAGCAGTTAAGAGCCCTGGCCGCTCTTGCAGAGAACCAGGTTTCAGGTTATCACACCTACACAGCAACTAACTATATGTTACTATACTCTCTAGGGATCCCATGAATTCTTCTGACATCCACAAGCATTGTATGACATGGGTGCACTTATACACATGCAAAAATAAATAAAAATAATCATTGAAATATTTTAGAGACATTTTAATTGTATGGTAAGAGAACCAACTATTTAATCACTTCATATCCAAAGTTATTTTTCAATGATTACTAGAATGATTTACTCAGTAAGACTTACTCTGTAGAACAAGAGACATGGAATGACAGGCCTAGCTTCTAGGCTGGCAGGATCCAGGACTATTTGAGCCCCATCACTTGCAAACACATGGGCCAAACCCCCGCCCCCTCCCCTGCCCCCACCTGGAGGTGTGAGGTGTGGTCATCAAGTGAACTCACCATGCCACAGAAAACCTAGAGTTATAGGCCTTCAAGAACAGGAGGAACTATTGAATTTCATATCAGATTACAAATAACAACTCAAATCCACAAACAAACAAACAAACAAAAAAAAATCAACAACATGGGCAAGACAAATAATAAATCCCTAACAAATTCTATCAGCCTTATAGAATACTCCAAAAATGAGATCTCCTTGGAAGCAACACAGGAAAAAAACAATCATAGACATACTCAAAGAAATGAAAGAATATAAAGAACAAATCAAAGAACTAAAGGGAGAGAATGGCCAACTCTAGAAATAAATGGAAACAATGAAAAAAAAAAACTCAAGGTGAAATGAAAAAGGAAAAGGAAAATCAAATCAAAGTTCTAAAATAAAAGCATGCCCAACTCCTGAAGGAAATGGAATTACTAAAGAACGTCAGGCAGAAATGAAAAAGGAATATAAACACTCATCCAGTCGACAGGAAAGAGCAGGAGATAGCCTCAGTAACAGAATGGATGAAGCAGAAATTAGAACATCAAGTGTAGAGGATAATGTATAAGAACTGAAGAGCTCAAGCAAACACTATGAAAAAAGGAGTGTGGAATAACCAGGAAATGTGGGCCGCCATACAGAGACCAGAATAACAGTATGGACCGGGTAGATCTTCAACAGAATTATAGAAGAAAATTTCCCCAAATTGAACAAAGTCATACCCATACAAACACAAGAAGCACATAGAACACCAAATGGACAAGGTCAGAAAAGAAATTCCCCACCCCATATCATAGTTAAGACACTAGACACCCAAAACAAAGACAAGACACTGAAAGCCACAAGAGAAAAACAAATGACATATAAAGGGAAAACCATAAGAATTACAAATGACTTTTTAGTGCAAATTATGAAATCCAGAAGAACATAGACCAAAGTATTCCTAGTACTAAACAACTATAGGACACCTATCCAAATTACTATACCCAGCAAAAATGTTGAAGGAGAAAGAATAATATTTCATGACATAAGCAAGATGAAAGAATACTCATCAAAAAATGTTTCAGAACATACTTGAATGAATACAAAGGATAGAGGAAAGGAGAAACTATCTCCAAGCTGCTAGAGAGAGAAATTAATGAAAGTATAACTGTGAAAATACAAAGTTAGACCAAGAATGAAAACATAAAATAAGGTGAAAGGACACAATACACATCTTTCAATAATAACATTAAATATTAATGATCAAAACTCCCCAATCAAAAGACATAAACTGGGAGAATGGATTAAGAAACAGAATCCATCTATATGCTGTCTACAAGAAACCCATCTCAACCTCAAGGACAGGCACGAACTTAAAGTGAAAGGATGGAAAAAGATATTACAAGCAAAATGTACCAAGAAGCAAGCAGAAATTACTATCCTAATATCAGAAAAAATAGACATCAAAGCAAAGCTAATCTGAAGAGAAAAAGATGGCCATTGCATCCTTATCATAGCTACAATTAACCATGAAGATTTCACAATCATAAATATAGATGCACCAAACTTCAGAGAAGTAACTTTATAAACACAATTCTGCAAGACCATAAGGCACAGATTAATACTAGCACACTAATAGTGGGGGATATCAATTCCCCACTGAGACCTTTGGATAGGACAATTGGAAAAGAATAAACAGAGAGACATATACCTAAGTATACAATCCTCCAAATGGACCTCATAGACATCTACTAAATATTCCACTCAAACAGTAAGACATATACTCTCTACTCAGCACACCGTGGAGCATTCTCCAAAATTGACCACATACTGGGACACAGAAAAATAACCTCAACAAATACAAAAGGATTCAAATCATTTCATGATCATTATTAGATCACAGTGCAATAAAGCTCAATATCAGCACAAGGATAATCCCTACTATCTATAAGAACAAATGAAGACTAAATAACACAGTCCAGAATATGAATAGGTAAAGGAAGAAATAAAGAAAGAATAGCACTTGGGAGGCAGAGGCAGGCAGATCTTTGTGAGTTCAAGGCCAGCCTGGTCTACAGAG